>QAPF01001132.1:0-12917 GCA_004367935.1 Colletotrichum sidae | reverse complement strand
ACTATCTATAAAGGGTTAATATATAATCTAGAGGTTTTTAGTAAGGTTTTAAAGTAGGGAGGGTTTAAAGTATCTAAGTAATAAATCTCATAATCCTTTATTTTATATAAACCTTAGATATAGGGTTTTTATAATTACTTCTTTTATTATAATAAGTCTTATTAATCTATAATATAGTAGTATAATAAAAAGGTTAACTACTAATTAGTATTAGTTTATCTAGAGGGTAATATATACTATATATAATCTTACTATATAAGTATAAAGTAGTATTCTAGTTATTTATTATTATTATTATTATGTTATAAGGCGTAAGGCGCCACATAAGGCTTTAGATCTATAGTGTGGCAATTACTTACTAATTACCGTACGATTAGCTACAGCTAGCGCCAGGTGCCTAGCACCTGTCGCCAGTGGGGCGCGGAAGGCATACTGCTACGTATGTGGCAACGCGTATGGTTACCGCATGCCCTACGGCATGGCGCAACCGACAGTATAGTAACTACTTTATCTTCTATTTATATATACTAATTTGAAGTAAACTTCCTCATATTCCTATTATATTAGCAGACTGACTGCCTCTGCGCTCCTTTTATATACGAAACACAGGTTACTGTAACCTTATGCGTTTTCTCTCCAACAACGCACATTGACTTATTTTACCAACGTCGTCTGGAGACCGTCGCACCATTTTCCGGCAATGCGTCGCGGGGGGAAGAGAGGCGGGGCTCGCGCGCCGATGCGCAATACGCCGCGCCCAAGTTCAGGCACAGGTCAATCGGGTTCGTTAACGACCATACAACCAAGCGTGGTCCATGAAAGTCCATTAACCTGCCTAGATGCCGCCTTCACACTGCAGGACGAGGCCCGAAGCACTGCCCATCGCTCGTCTGCCTGGAGTAGTGACTCTCGACTACGATACAAACCTGTCTCTTTCGTAAATACCGGCGCTTCTATGCCGCTGTCCGAGCCGCCGAAACAGTTAGAGGATGTTCCGCAGAACACCTCGAGTGACAACTCCAAGAAAGATGCCAGGGCTGTCGCCGAAGCTGCCACCGCCTCCTTGGAAATTACATCGAAAACAGAATCCCATACCGCCCGACCAATGTCTTCCCCGCACTCGCAAATCCACCTTGGTGGTTCGCCTCCCACTCCAGACACTGGGCCCATAGAACTCATGTCTACGACGGTGCAGTCTCCTCCCGCTACGGAGTCGCCGTCCCCAGTGGGTCAACTGCCGTTTTTCCTCGACGTCACTGGCAACAGGCAGCTTGACCGCAGTAGCGTTCGCTTTGCAAGACATGGTCGGTCGCCCTCGCCGGTTGCTTCAGACTCCAGTGACGAAGTTATCTTATTTAAGGGCCGGAACAACGTGCCCGGAGATATGAGTAGCCCATTCAATCTCGGCGGCATTCGTACAGAGATTCAGGTAATGGAGCAACATGCCAAGGCAACCTACGATGACCCTGCTGCCCCTGCGGCGAACGAGAGAATCGACGCCAGAAAAATCTCGCAGTACAATCCTGCATTCGGGAAACAGCAAGAGGAAGACGAGCTCATTCAAGACTACATCGCAAACATGAGAGAGCACGGCTATGACGCCGGGCCTGCGCCGGCGTCTGCATATTCTCACCGAGACCTGGGTGGCACTTTGAGCGAGCCCGAGAGTGTTGGAGATCGCGCCCACATAAGTCTCCAAACTGGAGGCAAGTCACACCCTGCCTCCGACGATGGCGCCGAGGCGGGGACAGACATCGCAACCACGAACCACATCTGCAAACACGCCGATCGCAGGACTCAAGGTAATATCGGTAAATCGGTACCAGACACTCTCGAGACGACTTTGTCATACATTGGGTCACCAAAGGAGTCTTCCACCGCTGACTCGCAGCAATTTGAGCCTAGCGAGCAGGATAGCGAATACGATGCTTTCAGTGCCGCGGCTGATAAACTTGCCGCAGAGGTCGACGATTTTGACTTCATGGACTGGAACCGGCCAGCCCTCAGGCGCAGGAAAGGCAAAGCCGCCAAGCACAGGATGCCTCAGTTTGAAAATCCAGACTCAGAGCTAGAAACTAAGATGCAGGCGGCATTCCAAAATGACCGGCTGAAGAAAGCAGATCGGAAGAGAGAACGGCAAGCTTTGCGGGCGCAGGGCTTGCTGGGCAGGAACGCGAACCCTGACGACCTGCGGGTCAAATACCCCGATGGCATGGGATTGCAGCAAATCGCGGACGAGCTCAGGACTTTCCTCTTAGGGTCAAACGCCATGTGAGTCGGCTTTGGCCACGGGTTGACAATTGGTGTGACCAAGAGATTGACATTGATGCAGATTAACGTTGCCGCCTATGGACAATCATGGTCGAAAGGTAGTTCATGAGCTGGCCAGCAGGTTCTACATCAAATCAAAGTCCACGGGAGCAGGCGACCAACGACGACCCATGCTCCATCGTACTCAGAGAACAGCCAAGTTTACCGAAGAGGCATTCGAGAAGGCTATATTTCGAGTCGGTCGCAAGCATTTTCCTCGCAATGATAGAGTAGTACGGATGGCAATCCAGGGACAATCGGGCCGCCGAGGCGGTGGTGGCCACGCAGGCGTCAACTACCAAGACGGCGAGGTCGTCGGCGGATCAGCCCCAGAGCTTGGGCAGGAGAATAAGGGAAGAGCAATGCTTGAAAAAATGGGATGGAGCAGCGGAACCGCACTTGGCGCGTTGAACAACAAGGGCATCTTACAGCCAGTAGCTCACGCGGTGAAGCGTAGCAAGGCAGGGTTGGGGTAAGGCAGGCGGGATATCTCCCATTGTATGCAGCATGTTGTGTGCATCCTAATGGCTACCCACTGATAGTCCGCCTCGCTGTCACTTGGTTTCGCATCCATCGATCTACAGAGTACAGAGGGCGAAAGTTGTCCCAGTCAGTTGCGGATAGGAGAGAAAGGAGCACCATTTGTTGTGTTCATGTGTACGAATTCATTCGTCCGAAAAACCCTATTCTCAAGGTGTATTGTACAGCCCGCGAACCCCGTTTGACCGTGAAGACATTGCCCCAAAAAAAGCAAACCATCCGTAACGCATTAAGAGACTCCATGGATATTGATGTCTTGGCAGGCCTTGTGACACCCAAATACCAAGTTAAATCCAATATCCGAAAAGAAAAGCAGCAGAAGCATCCTTATTTCGTGGAAGAGGAGTACTTGGTGACGGCCTTGGTGCCTTCCGAAACGGCGTGCTTGGCCAGTTCACCAGGCAAAATGAGGCGGACACTGATGCGAAGGTCAGACATGACAGACAAATAGTGGGGGAAGATGGCATACGAGGTCTGGATCTCACGCGAGGAAATGGTAGACTTCTTGTTGTAGGCAGCGAGCTTGGAGGCCTCCGAGGCGACGCGCTCGAAGATATCTGGCTGTTTTAGAAGACGCACCCGAAATGCTGCGAATGAGGAACTGACCGTTGACGAAGGAGTTGAGGATGGACATGGCGCGGTTGGAAATACCAGTATCGGGGTGAACCTGCTTCAAGACTAGAAGAAGTGTCAGCAGACCCGGTTGCATCGCGTACCCCCGACATCGACTTCCGACGCGTCTCCGCCAAAAGCAAAACGCACCCTTGTAGATGTAGGAGGAGTAGGTCTCCTTGCGAGACTTGGTGCGCTTCTTCTTGTCACCAGAGGCAGCGGTCTTCTTGCCGGCATCCTTCTTCTCGGGGGCCTTGGAGGCAGTGGAAGGGGCCTTGGAGGCGGGCTTCTTGTCGGCGGCCTTCGGGGGCATGTTGACGATTTGATGAGATTGAATGGAAAAGGCGCAGGGCGATGAGCGTATCGACGTGCAGGTGTTATGGACGACCGTGGGTGAAGCTGGGTGATAGAAAGTGAAGAGTTGTTGATGAAAAAAGAGGATTGGGGGGGTGGACTGGGCTTTTGTAGCTGGACGCAACAGACACTAGCGACGTTACTGATTTGATGCGACAACAGAGTGATTCTGGGAGAGGGAAGGAACCTTTCGGTGGTGGTAAAGTGGGTGGTCAGTGCTTGCCCACCTAATTCAGTGGTTGATTGGCCTGCGCGACACTGACCACGACCGGGGTTTCCTGAGCAGGTGCTGCACGCGGCTGGCGACTGGTTTGAGGACGATGTATGTCTGTCTGAGTGGGGACGAGGAATAATTAGCGGGTGCCGAGCCAGGGAGCACATACCTTACACAGTAGGTACGCGTCAATACCTAGAACACGAGCGTGCTCGTTCTTTGGCGGGGTGTCTCCGTTGCAGTTGCTACAAATAAGCAAGCTCCGTCTCTGTAGCCACGGCTCTGGCGGAAGCGCACAAGAAAGGAACCTCGCGGGTGCAACAAAAGCCGGGCTATACTTGAGGAAAAGTCTGGGGAACAATAGACTTGCAATACCACGCCTGTGTGGTGCAATCCACTTCGCGACTTGCTGAACGCGTTAAGTTCGTCTGGCTTAGCTCCCGGTCCGCCAACGATGGACGCGATATGGGATCGCGTAATCTCTTGACCAACACTCAACTCTCAACACTGCGACTTGCCCGCGTTAGGCCTTCGTGCTTTCGCAGTCCTCCCATAGAGTCTGTCATGTTGCTACGTCATTATCCATACTGAAGCGATGGGTCGGACCATCGAGATCGCCACGCGTTACTATCAATGTCTTTTGCTCTCGTAGTGACGCGTGTTGCCAGGCTATTTTGGCTTCGCAAGCTAATGGAAACGCGTAGACCCCAGAATACCCCAGGGATAACAGAAACCCACTCCAAGCATCGATGGGTACAATGTAAATCAAGTGGCCAACGTGGAGACTGATGACTGAAGTCTAGACACATTCAATTGCAGTGCATACAATGTTGGATTGGTACCGTCGTTGCCTTAGCTTATTGGCTCAGAGTCCCTAAATTGGTTGATGAGCTCCATGACACATGTACCACACACTAGACTTCAAGGAAGATGGCCCCTCGTCCTGTCCGTCACTTCCCCGTATAGTCGCAAGGCTGAAAGCGCTTAGATGCATGCTTCCAAGGTCCCAGGGTCTCGGAGATTGACGCCCTACGTCAACACAGCACTCAACCTAGGTGTTGGCGATGAGAGACATGTCTGCGCTGCCTACCGCGTTCAGCTAGCGCCGCAAGCGGCAAAAGCGAAAGTACAACAGGGGGGGGGGCATGTGGTTTACACCTGGTGCAAGTGGATTGAACATGCTGTTTGGAAGTGATCATTGTCGCTTTGGGAAATGGCCTGAAATGCAGCAACCCTCAATCCAATTGGTCGCTTTTCGGCACGCACGTGAGACAGACATTTATGTCGTTTGATTTTGCACGTTGGCTATCGTTATAAGACATGGTTGGCCATGCGCAAACTCCCGTGTGAACCAACGACAGCTTGCTAAATTCCATCTTTGCTGCCTCTGGAGAGGCAGAAGCGCGATCGCCGCTGTATGAATCCTGGGGGGAGAGGAGGGGGAGGGGGGTAAGAGCAACAACAATAAAGATGCGAGTAAAGCGAAGAAGCTAGGTCTGTTGGACCTCGAGGGCATTTGATGCCAACATTATGAGATCATGCCGGTATCGTATTGGGGAACAAGATGTCGTGGGAGGTTTCATCAGCGAGAGGATGTGTCTGCCCTGTCAGACAATTCCAAGACTGTGTGCGGCAGGTATGGTAAATAAGTAGGGCGTCGGCAATGGCTATGGAAGCCCGCAGCGGGATTGCTGGGCTTTATTCATTTTCACTCACTGTGGAGTACGTACCTTGCAAAGCTCTCACAAGCGCCTACCTGCCTGTCTCCGAAAGAAATGATGCACGCACCACAACAAGTAATTTCTGTTTCCGGCTTAGCGCTAAATCGCGCTCTGGTGATCCGTGATCAACCACTTCCTACGCGAAAACTACTTAACTTCTGGACTCCCCACTGCCTTCACGCTCTTCCGCTTCGACACACTTTGCCATCTGCAACAACCGCTCAACACAACGACAAACTGCTTACCGTGCTCCCATAGCCCTTCCAATCTTCTCGAACCACTTACCACACCAACGTACAAAATGACTGGAGGCGGAAAGTCCGGCGGCAAGGCCAGCGGTTCCAAGAACGCGCAATCGTAAGCATACCTCTCTGATGTGTTCATTTGCTGGGGGGATCAGATGTCCATATGAGCATTGGTTTGGCGCTGTCTAGTAACTCCACTAACATCCTGTTCCTTCAGTCGCTCTTCCAAGGCAGGCCTGGCCTTCCCTGTTGGTCGTGTTCACCGTCTCCTTCGCAAGGGCAACTATGCCCAGCGTGTCGGTGCTGGTGCTCCCGTTTACCTCGCCGCCGTCCTGGAGTACCTTGCCGCTGAAATTCTCGAGCTTGCTGGCAACGCTGCCCGCGATAACAAGAAGACCCGTATCATCCCGCGTCATCTTCAATTGGCCATTCGCAACGACGAGGAGTTGAACAAGCTTCTCGGCCATGTCACCATTGCCCAGGGCGGTGTTCTTCCCAACATCCACCAGAGTACGTCATTCGATTCCTACTGGTTTCGCAAAGTATTAACAAGTTCTAGACCTGTTGCCCAAGAAGACCGGCAAGACCGGCAAGAACCAAAGCCAGGAGCTGTAAATGGGTGTCTCGGGTTTGGTTTTTTTCTTGCGTGCTGGTCGGCTGCTTTGGGTTGTCATGACATCGGGGTCACGGTTCAGGGTTAACGGTTGATTTTCACGTTTGGGTTGTACAATAATACCATGGCAGCGGAAGCTGTGGTTACGAATGAGAATACCTTTTGAAGATCATGGCATTTTTCTCGTCGTGAGCTGCTAATGAACGAACAATCACGCGGAATATTTACAACCAGGCCAACAGTGTCAAATCCATCAGGTAAAGGAGGACGCAATGAGTGAAATCCAGGTTCCGTATGGTGAGATGCGTGAAAACTGGAAGAGGCGTATTGGGGGTGCTCACGAGCTCGAGGCACGAGCAAAAAGGTTGTACTCAAGAAGGTTGAGATGGTGGATCGCCTGTTGTTGCAACCAGGTGCCTAGCACAGTCGATGAGGTCAGCCCGCGCGAATCAGGTGCCTTGCTGTATTGTATCTTGTGTGAATGTAAGCCTCTTTATTTTTTCTCGCAATCTATGGCCTGTTACATGCTCCATGTGAGCTTCCCACGGTCCGCATATAGAGGCGTTCTCTGCGGTGCCTGTTCATCAAAACTTCAACTGGCGAGGGGCTGCAAACATTATTAGGCTGAGAGTTGCAAATAGGGTGTGGACCGATGACTTACGATCCAGAATTGGCGCAGGCAGGTTGCGTTCATACTTTGATCCTGCAACCACCGTATCAGTATCAACAGATGAGCAAGGAACGATGGTGTACGAACCGCCAGGAGCTGTTGGGTGCACATATGGTTCAGGGTGCTTCCATCTAATCAACAGCTTTTCCGTCTCGGCGAGCAGCTCCTAGTGCAAATAGTGTCAGCGTCCCCAACTGCTCTTGGCCCACGTCCCGTACTGGGTCTTGTACTCACCCTCTTTTGACGAGCGTCAGATATGTTTCGGTTCGCCTCGAAGAGCGATCTGATGTAGAGGGCTTGTCCTCGCCAGAGATGCCGGTGGACAGCCCAGTCCAGCGACAGTTTTAGGGACCGCCGATAGAGGGACCTAAAGTAGTGGTAAGCACTGGGTTCCTCGAGTGGATTCTGCTCCGGAAATCGACATAATCTTACAAAGCTGCTTGATGCGTTGACATGGTGAATCGAAGATGCCCGAGTTTGGGCAGACTATGGATGACGACGAGGTGCCGCGGAACAGACTGCTTCGATAATGCTCATATGGAGTATTGTGGGTACGCCTCGTAAGCTGTTCGGCAACGGGGAAATCATAGTGCGAAGACGATATAAGGCTTAGGCTTATGGAGGAACCTTAGTATAGAGGGACCTTAATATAGAAAGGCTTTATTATAGAGAGACTTTAGTATATAGAGACTTTGATATAATAAGTATTTAACTAAAGCTTATTTAAACTATAAGAATAGCTTGAAATAATATAAGCTATATTAAGAATAAATAAATTCTAACTATTAAGTAAAAGTTAATATTAATTATAAAATACTATTGTTTTTATTATACTTCTTTTATATTAATATTTCTAATGTTTATATGTATTATAATAGACCATATGAAGTATTACTAATAATATTCTATATATTTAATAGTCAATAAAGAGAATATAAGATTATAGATATTTATATTAAGCTACTCTAGAGAAAGATAATCTTAGGAGGTTACTAGAACTCTTTATATAAGCCTTCGCTATTGGAATAATAGATATTCTGGTAATATTAAAGTTAAATATAAATTTAGGGTTATAATTAAATAAAGGGGAAAGTAAGTTTAAATAATTATTTAATATATAATACTTTTATTGAGAAATCTTAGTATTTAATATAAATCTAGCCTAATATATTGAAATTTCTACTTATATCTAAATATATTAACTAAGAAGATTATAATAATATTATATTATATAATACTAATAGCTCGTTCTCTACTACAACTATTAGTAGATATATTACCCCTGAAATATAACTTGAGCCGTCATACCCTCCTACTAATCACTATAGCTAATTTCTAGTTGATCTAAAACTAAGCCTTTTATAATTATAATAGCTAGTATATCTACCCTATATCAACGTTTTCGATAATAAATAACTAATAAGTCTGTCTGTAATAAGTTAATATTCTTATATCTTTATATCTTTATAGGTATATATAATTTCAATATGTAGAGATATTTAATTCCTACTAATTATAGGTTCTACTTAATATAGTAGTTTAATAACTAGCTAGCTTTTACTATTTTACAGTAATAATAATAGGTTTGAATTCTATAGTAAATAACTACGACTAGTATTCTTACTAGTTATATAAACTAAGTATAATAATTACTACTTAGTATTAGCTCTAACTAGTAGCTATTAATAGCTAGTAATTAATAAGAACTAGTGATAAGTACTACTAGCTAGCAGGTATTAGTATTATATAACTAGCTATAATCTTTGAAGAGTAATTATAATAGATAGATACATACTTTCCCTATTTATTAACTATTTTATTAACTAACTATATTATATTACTTAAGGTTTCATCTATTTAAATAGTTTCTTAGTACTAGTAGTATCTATAAAGTATTTAAAGCAAAAGCTAACTACTAGATATAGCTTCCTTTAAAGAGTCTTGAGAGATATATAACTTTAAATAGATTAAAGACCTTCAATATAACTAACTACTAATTATAAGTATTCTATTTAAATTTTGATTATAACTTCGATATGAATAATCTTAATATTTCTACTAAACTTTACTTATCCCTAAAACAAAACTTTATACTACTAATATAGAAGTTCTCTATTACTAATATAAGTTAGTTTATCATGTCTTTATAAGTATAACAAGATATAGTTTATTTTCATTAGTAAATAATCTTAATATATTAAATATAACTAGTATATAAATAATATTTTTATAAATATAGATATTTCTTATATAGCTAGATAGTTTTTAATACTCCTATAATTATATTACTATAATATCCTAAAGTATCCAGTAATCAGTATTATAATAAAATATTAATATTTCAATATTATCCAATTAATTCTTAGTTTCTAATGTTATTAGTTTAGTATAGTAGTTTATAGGATAACTAAATAATTTTATTTTAAATATCTATAAGTTATTTATTAACTATAATATTAAGAATAATTTCATTAAAGGTTAGTTTAACATATCAATAAATTTAGTTATAATAGTTATAGCTAGATTTTTCTATATTCACTCTATAGTTATTCTTTAAAAAGTAGCTATATAGAGTTTGAGGAGATTTTAGTTCTATTATAAAAGTATACTTATGGAAAAGTGATAGATTATATAATACCTAGGTTTTAAATATTAAAATAAGTATTTTATTTTATTCTTTCTTAAGATGTTTAAAAAGATTCTTAATTCTATAATCTAAGTAATTAATCTTAGCTATATATATTAAACGTTGGTTTAAATAAGACTTTCTCTATATGAATTTTTACTACGAAGTCTTCTATTACTATAGAGTTGAATATTAGAACTAGTAGTATAATTACTTATAATAATAAGTAATCTTATTACTATTTCAACTAGTTATAAGCTATTATTAGTATAAATACTATTATTAAGTAAAATGTATAGTTACATATATATATAGAGTAAAGAGCTTAGATATTATTCTAGGTATATAGTAAAAGTAACTAAATAATAATATTATATTAAGAATCTACTATTAAAACAACTTGAGACTATAGGCTTCATATATTAAGAAAACTGATTTCAATAGTATTGAAGAATAGTATTCATAAATTAGAAGAATTATTATTTCTCTAGAATAGTAATAACTTTTCTAAATTTAATTTAGACTAATTCATTAAAATAGATATCAAGAACTTCAAGAAGAAGTAGAAATTAGAGAGATAAGTAGTATTATATAGAAGATATCATTTAAAAGAAGGGAATATCAAAACGTCTATTACTTCTATATCTAATATTAAAAGATAAAGAAAAAGCTTTTAATTCAATAATTAGCCCTTGTTAAATATTAAGAGAGTAGTCAGTCTAATCGTAATAGTTTCCTATTTATATTAGAAGGCTAATTCATTATAGTAAAGATAATTTTACTATGGATAAATATAAATGTTAATATATAAAATCATGTTTATAGAATATTATATCTTATTAATTAATTAAGTAAAGTACTATTAAATATAAGAACAATATTCAGTAGATTGATTACCTAGGTATTAATAAAAGAATAGCAAAAGTCTAGTATAGATAATATGAGTATTTGAATTATTATAACAGTAATCAAGTTAGATATAATGTTTTAGACAATTAGCCAATTCTACTGATACTTAGTTAATATATCTAAAGCTATTAAAATAGAGTATTTTAATATTGAACTAAAGAGACTCTAAATTGTTAATACTATAAATTATTTATCATTTAAATAGAGAAATATAAATATAAGTAGATGTATATTAATTATGTATTAAGAATTGAATTATATAGCCAAATGATTAGAGATAATTAAGTAATTGCTAAATAGATCTATTTTCATAGAGTATACTTTTATGATCTTAAGATAGAGGAATTATAGAATATTATTAATATAGAAAATCATCTTAATTTAAGAAATAAATAGATTAAGTTGGTTAAGGGAATTATCTCTTATGATTTTTCTCTTACTTATGATTGATTGAAAAGAGATTCGATAACTTTCAATACTTATATTTTAGAATATATCTTAGTATTGTAACTATAGGAAAATAGGCTATGTATTATATTAATATGGTAAAGATATCTTTCAAATTTATAAGAAATTTAAATATATTAGAAAGCTTTGTTATATTATAGTAACAATAGTTAATAGTACTCATATTTTATAGAATTTAGAGTTTTACTAGTAGTTTAGAGCTAAAACATTCATTTATATAAGGAGAACTTATAAGAAGGGCAAAACATCTATTAGTTTAGAAGTTAATAAAAAGTTTCTAAATTAGAAAATACTATATAATATTAAGTTTATAAAATAGTTTAGAATTAAAGATATTAGGTCTCTTGTGAAGAATAGCGCCTAAATATAGAATATAGATTGTATTAATAAAGATGATAGACAATCTTACTACAATATAAATAAAGTCTTATATACTTTTGTTAGATTTATTTTGATATATAAAGAACTTTTATTTCTATTATTCTAATAGAAGTAATAAAAAGTTTTATGGTATTCTATGTGAAGAAATCATATAGAAATTGCTCTATAAATCAATACTTTTTTTACTTTTTCATTTCTTGTAATTTTTCAGTAGATAAGGTAAATATAGAAAGGTTTATTTTAATAGGGTATTAGAAGTAATTAAAGCTATATATACTATAGTTATAGTGTTTTCTATACTATAGTTATAGTGTTCTATATACTATAGTTATAGTGTTCTATATACTTTAGTTATAGTATTCTATATAGTATAGCTATATTATAATAAGTTTTATAATATACGCTATACTGTAGCTTATATACCATAGTTATAGTATATTATATACTATAGCTATAATAGCCTATATACTATAGCTATAGCTAGAACTCTAGTAATACAATAGCTTTAATTAGAACTCCGAAAAAAACCTTCTATATTAGAACTTTGATATTTCTAGAAATAATAGTCAGAAATAGTTAATTATACTATTCATAAAATTACTATTTTTCTTTCCATATAATTATTATTATTCAGAATATTTTAATCAAATTTCTATATTGAGAAAACTTTTTTTATTATATCCTATTTCTCTCAATTTAATAATTATCTATACTATATAAAAATATAACTATAGGCCTTAACTAGGAAAGGTTCGGATATATAGGTAGAGTCTATATTACTATATAAATTATTACTTAAAAGATCCAAGTTATAATCTTTTAACTAAAAACTCTTTCTAATACTTTAGTAGCTATAGCTAGCTAATTATTAGATATACTATATAGTCCTATTAATATATCTTTATAACTATCCCCCCTTCTAAAAACCTTAATCCCTAAAGCTATAGTTATATATTCTTTAATATTTATTATAAGACTACATATTATTACTAACTATTTATTATATAAAATACTCTTTTAACTTCAATAATTATTTAGTTATAATACTATTATTTATCTAAGCGAATTTTTATAGTTTAAATAATATTACTAATTTTTATTATTACTATTATTAGATTCTTATTTGTTATTTCTATTATTTGTAAATATATTTATTATTATCTTAGTGATATATTAATACTTTTAAATTTTATAGTATTATTCTAAGAGGAATAGTTCTTTAAATTCTGCTATAACCTTTTATATTATTTTACT
>QAPF01001131.1:0-13245 GCA_004367935.1 Colletotrichum sidae | reverse complement strand
AGTAAATCAATTATTATACTTCAACAAAAACCACTTAGATAATTATTATATAAAAGCTAAATAAATAATATAATACTTTAATAAGATAAAGAACTTCTACTTCAAAAGAAACTAAACAATTAGTAATCTATTTAATAGTCTTATAATTATTATAAATATTAGCTTTATAGATAATAGTAATAATTAAAAGAACTCTTAAGTATATACTATATATCTTTTCAAAAGCCTAATAATATAGCAAACTAATAAATAAAATATTATTATTATTTTAATAATGAAAGTAGAGCTTTTAATATTATCTTGAGTTATTTAAGAAGCTATTTATACTAACTACCTTATTATTATATTTTAAATAAACCTTATAATAAATATATTTAGTAGAAATAAGATATATAAACCTCACCTTATTATTTAAATCTAATATAATAACTAGTAAACTATATATCTTATAACTACTAAAATAATATAACTATAATATATAGATATCTATAACTACTAACTATAATAAAAAGCTATATAGAGATATTTTAAGATTAAATATATACTTTTAGGAAACCTTATGATTAAGAACTTTATAAACCTCTCTAGAACTAGTAATTTAATATTTTTATTATTTAGATCAATATAACAGATTAACTAAACTATTTAGGATTATAATAAGAAGAAGAACTTTAAGAAAGACTTCTAGTATTTAAAGATTTGAAGAAGACTTTTAATAACTAGTTAAAATCTAAATTATAGTAATAATAAGGTTAAATAAAAAGCTTAGAGGTATTAGAAGTACCTTCTAACTAATAAGAAATACCTAAATAGCTTATAAATAATACTATTCTTCTTATTATAATTTAGAAGTATTAGAAATACTTTTTAGTTAATAAGAAGTATCTAAATAACTTATAAATAATACTATTCTTCTTATTATAAGAGTAGAAGTTTAATATAAATAATAAAATAATAGAAGGAGCTTCTTATAAGATATAAATAGAAGGTTTAATTAGTATTATTTAAAAAAAGCTAACTTATAAATAGAACTCTTAAAGTTAAAGGGATATATTAAGAATAATATACTTAAAAAGTAGAGTTTATACTAACTAAACTTTAAATACTAGTGCGATCTCTATAGGCTTCATCCTATTTAAACTACTTGAAATAGAGCTTTATATAGTACGTATAGCTATATTTAGTTATATATAATACATACTAGATTTTACCTCCTAATTATATATAATAAATCTTGAGAAGTAGTATAGAAAAGTTAGTAATATAAAATAACTATAAGTATTCCTAATACTTCTTTTTAAATATTCTATAAATAATTACAATACTTATTCTATAGGAATATCTAGAGAACTAGTAAGTTTATAAGATTATAATAAATAATACTAAGGCTAAGAATATTGTAAAATTATTATTTACTATTCCTATTTCTAAATATTCCCTAAATATCTATTTACCTAAGTATTTACTTATATATTGATAATATAAAAAGACTAATTAATATTACTTATTGAATAATATAAAAAGAACTAAATAGATATCTAAATATATAGCTACTTAGCTAAATATAATTATTAAATATCTTAGATATCTAAGGGAGAAGATGTTTAATAATTAATAGTAAGACTTAAAATATAAAGAAAAAAGATAATTATAAGAAATTATATAAAAAGAAGATTATTATATATTAACTAGATAAAATAGATAATTCTATTTATTTAATAAGTATAATAATAATTATCTTTAAATCTACCTTCTATAAGATACTAAGAAGAAGTATTACTCTATATATTAATAGATACATATAATGATACCTTATAGTATTTAAGCTTTATTTCTTATTATTTCTACTTACTACTAGTAGTAAATTTATATAGTTATAATATATAATTATAGTTAAATAGATTAAATTAATAAATATACTAACTTTGATATTATTTAACCCTAGCTAACTATACTATCTTATATATATTTCTAAGTATATTATTAGATATAAAAATTAGATAGAAGTTTACCTTGAGAGATGTTTAAAAATTCTAATTAGAAGATATATATAGAATTCTACTAAAAAAAGATCTCTATTTAGTAATTATAATTTATCTTATAAATATATATACTTCTAAAGTTATAACCTTTAGAGGAATATTAATAATTAAGATATAATAAAGCGGTACTAATTATAGATATTCTTCTAACTCTTTACTTTAGATTATATCTTCCTCATTTAAATCTATTAATAATCTTAGAAGGATATAAAATAATTAAAATATAATAACTTATATTAATAAGTATAAGAAAGTATTCTAATAAATTAAGATAAAGATATAAATTAGTATATATTAGAAAGTTATATTTAAATAATATAGAGAATAAATTATACTTTCTAATAGAAATATAAATCTTAATAATATATATATCTATTATTATATATAAGTATAAAAAATAAGACTTCTACTTTAAAAGCTTATAGGATATTCATTAAAAAACTTTCTAAGACTAAGAAGAAGTATATTTAAACATGATAAAAAGAACAATACTATAATTATTTAAGAATTACTTTATGAATAGAGAAATGAATTTCCCTATAGGTAAGGAGACTATAAAAGAAATACTAGTAGAGGTATTTAATAAAAATATATCAACTGAGTAAATAGAAGAAAGTATTAAAGCTAATTAGAAGGATTATTATTACTTCAAATAAGAAATTAAGAAGAATTTAAAATATATTAAATAATTCTTAAAGGTTAGAAAGTTTGTATTTATTAAGGGATAATAACCTTTTGTACCAGAAAGCTTAGGAGTAGAAATAACTCTAGTATAAATAATACTATCAATATTAATTACTAAGAATATATGAATATTAAACTTATAAGTAGTTAAACTAAATATTTAGATAATTATATTTATATAGAGTCTTTTTATAAAGAATAATTCTAATTAGAAAGAGTAGTAATAAGTAAGATTATAGAGATTTCTAAGACTCTATATATATTTCAAGAGAAGCTACTAGATATCTTTAAAGTAATATATTATTTTTAGCTAATCTGATAAAAAAGTCAAAGTAATATTTAATAAGATATACTAATTAAACAATAGGTATATAGGTAAATATTATAATATCTTTAGAAATAAGATATAAACATTTATTACTAAATATATTAATTACAATATTAAATGAAACTTGATAGAAGGAATATTTCATTATATATTAATTAGATAAATATATATATTATAAAATATTAGTTATATTAATCTAGAATAATTTCTTAATTATCTAAATATTTATTATAATTAGAAATAAATACAAAATGATTATAATATATTATAACTACTATAGTAAATAGAAAAGTAGAAACCTCAAAATACTTACTAAAGATTATAATTATATTAATATGATTAGAATATTTAAAGTAATAGTAACTACAATTAATTTATATAACTATATCAATTTAAATCCTTAAGATTTATAAAAGAAAGTTAATAAAGAGAGATATATAATTATATATTAAATATGTAATATAATAGATATCTTCTATAATATTATTAATAAGGTGAAGCTAACTATTAATAAGTTATATGAATAGATCACAGATATCTTTAGAAGTTAATAATAATAATTTAAATAAAAGAGTAATTATATTACAAATTAGAATTAACTTCTAGTTAATAATACATATAATAATTAGAAATATAATTAATATTTTAATTATTAGTAATTATATTGACTTCTATATTAAATAGGTAATAGTAATATTTTAAAGCCACTTTATAAGAAATTTCAAAGTAGAAATATATATAATATATATTGAATATATTTAAAACTAATAATAGAATACTAATTAATAGAATATATAACTAAGGAATATAAAATATTAATACTATACTTTAAGAAGGTATTTATTATTAATATAGAATTAGTAATAGAAATTACTATAAATTCTAATAATATTATATGAAGGTATTTATTATTAATATAGAATTAGTAATAGAAATTACTATAAATTCTAATAATATTATACTAATAGAAGTAAATATAGAAGTATTATATAATTAGTTATATTAAAGGTCTTTGATCTATTTAAAGTTATATACCTCTCGGGACCCTTTAAAAGAAGCTATACTTAGTAGTTAACTCTTATTGTATTTTACTCTATAGATACTACTAATTCTAAAGAACTATTTAAATAGAAGAAACCTTAAGTAGTAATAATATAGTTAGTTAATATAATAGCTAATAAATAGAAAATATATATATACTTATATTTATTATAATTACCCTTTAGGAGATTACAATTAGTTATATAATATTAATACTAACTAGCTAGTAATACCTATTACTAGCTATTAATAGTTACTAGCTATTTATAGCTACTAGTAAGAGCTAATAGTTAGTAGTAGTTATTACGCTTAGTTTATACAACTGGTAGGAACGCCAGTCGTAGTTACCTGCTGTAGGATTCGAACCTACTACTCTTACTATAAAACAGTAAAAGCCAGCCAGACGTTAAACCACTACATTAAATAGGGATAGAAGTATTATATAATAATATAAGTATAATTTTAGAAGATAACTTTATAATAATATACTTTATAATACTAAATTATAAAATTAGAATATTTAATCCTAAGAAGCTTATAGAGATCTTCTAAGATTATATTTATTATTATTTTATAATATTAATCAATTGGAAATCTTCTTAATTTTAAAGTTTTCTAAAGTTATTTTTAGAAATATCTTATTGGATATAAAAATAAGAAGACTATCTATAAGAAATATATAATAATTAATTTTTTTAGAAAATCATATTTAATATCTAATTTAATAAAACCATTCTAAAAGAAAATATAAAGTTTAAAAATAGATAAGATATTATAAATCTTAGTATAACTTAAGTATTTATATTTCTTAGAAATAGCAACTTTAATATTATATAAATAGTTATCCTATTTCTTCTCAATTTCTTTAATATAAATTAATTCCAAGTCTATTTTAATAATCCTAATAATAAAATTAAATGAGAAGGAGTATTTTTATATAAAGAGAGATATAATAGATATTTATAGTTTTTAATAGAAGAAGATCTTCATAATAAAGCTATTAATTTCATTATAAAAATAGAAGTATAGTAATTCTATAAGAAATTTAACTATTCTAATATCTAAAAATTAAATAATAATTTTAATAGAACGGGCTAAATTGTAATTACTACTAAGATTGAAGTAATTATAAAAGACTACTACTAATACTAGATAAATAGTAAGATATTATATTAATTTAAATTTAGTTTTAAAGATAACTATATATTTAATATAGAGATTATTATTAATATTATATATTTTAATAGTAATAGGTCTATATTATATATAGTTAATATATTAATAATACTTATAGCTATAAAGTTTATAAAAGGTATTTCTATAGAAGATATATAATATATATTAAAAATATACTAATTGA
Source organism: Colletotrichum sidae (assembly GCA_004367935.1). Classification (NCBI taxonomy): domain Eukaryota; kingdom Fungi; phylum Ascomycota; class Sordariomycetes; order Glomerellales; family Glomerellaceae; genus Colletotrichum; species Colletotrichum sidae. The sequence goes on along the minus strand of QAPF01001131.1, from coordinate 7,790 downwards.
TATATATTAAGATCTCCTATATAACATTATTGCCAATATAAAATATAACTTTACTATTAAAAGTTTTAAAAGAAAGATTAATAGTATAAAAAGTAAGGTAAAAATAATACTAATTAAAGCTTATAATAATATTAGTAAAGTTAAATAGTATTGTACTTATTTATAAAAGATTTATAAGATTATATATAATAAAATATTAGGGATATTAAGAAAAAGAGTATTCTAAAATATAATTAAAATAATTAATAACACTAATAGATTTAATAGTCTTATATTAACTTTCTTTATCTTTAGAATATATTTATATTTTAATATATTATTACTATTATTTCTAGGTATAATAAGATATATAGTATTTATTTAAAAAGTAACATAAGAAGTATATAAGATCTATGGATAATACTAAATCTTAGATATCTTAAGTATATATAATAGATTTTCTACTCTATCTATCTACTAACCCTTATTATAATTAGATATATATATTGCTTGAATTTGTAAGATTAGATCAAACCCTTTAAATTTATCTTAATTAATAATAAGATATATATTATAGAAATAGAAAGTAGGCTTAATATCTTTTAAATAATAATAGTTAAATTATACTACTAATTTCAAATTAAGAATCATAGTAATAAGAATTATTATAATGATAAAATTAAAAGAAAAGTTCTATTTAAAGAGACAATTGTAATAATATACTTAAAGAGAAACTAAAATAATAAAGATAACTATTTAAACATAATATCTTAATTATAAAAACTAACCTCTTTAATACTATATATTATAATATCTATCTTATAGTAAAAGAAGTAGAAGTACTAATTCAAACTATGAATGTCTATTAATATAACCTGATTATAATACTAGGTAAGTTCTTTAAAAAGTTCTATACTAAAGAGTAAGAAATCCTACTAATAAAAAGAATATTATATTTTAAGTACTTTAATATTTAAGAATATAGATAAATAAAAATCTTTAGTTTTAAGTTTATTAATAAAGTTAAAAGTATTGATAATATATTATATAAGAAGTTATAATTAGTTATTAAGAGATTTAATAATTAGGAGAGAACTAATATTCTTATATAATTACTAATAATATAATACGTTAGTTATTACTTCATACTAATCCTATTAGTAATACTATAGTTAAATATTCTTATGGAAATCTATCTCTATAATATTATTTAAATATATATATAAGTAGAGATATTATTAAACTATTTTATTTTAGTAAAATTACTTATAAATCTATAGTAAGTATATCTAGAAAGTATTATTATTTTCATTATTTAATTACTATATAGCCTTATAAGGTAAGATATATATTAATATATAATATATTCTAACTATTATAAAAATAGATTAGGGATAGAAACTGTATTATATAATTTATGTCTTATAATTATTATATTAGATAATTTATATTTTAGTATTATAAGTATATAGATAGATAATACTTTTAGTTTCTATTTATCTCAATTAAATAATAAAGAAAAAGAAGAATTCTAATAAGTATGATTTATAGTAAAGTTAAAATTAATATTCATAAATAATAAGTATTATAGACTTAGGCCTTAAGGCTTATATAGGATGTTACTATTAGAGCTCTATATAACTACTACCCCTTTAGTCTAGTAAAAAGCTTTTACCTGAAGTATAAACTCTTTAAATTTATTATTATACTATTAAGGTATTATTAAAGTATCTCTTATAACTAGTTTCTAATATTAATAAACTTCTTATTTAAATTTAACTTAGTAATAAATAATAGATTATATAAAAGAAATAGATAATAGTAAGAAATAATAATAAATATTAATACTATAGAACTCCTAGTAAGAGTTCTAATAGATTAATAGTAAACTAACTTAATAGAAAATAAAAACTTATTTTTCTAAAACAAATCCTTATATAATTTTAATAAGATTATAAAGTAGTTTTATAAATAATATAGGTTTTCTTTATAAAGAGGAAGGTACTCCCTATTAATAACTTTTTAATAGTAATACCTTCTATTTTTATATATAAAGGATAATTATATAATATAAATTAGAAGTTAATTAGATTTCTATTAAAAGATTAGAAGACTTCTAGTAGTTCCTATAAATAAGCCTATTACTTAAAGTTAAGATATAAGTTAGTAACTTTTATATAATATAAAAACTTTAGTAGAATTAGAATATTAATATATTCTTCTACTATCTTACTAAGTATTATAAGAACCCCTATTATAATACTTAGGCTTTTGAGAAGATTTACTTTTTGTATTAAAACTCTAAATAGATATTTACTAAGTTTTTTAATAAGTTTAATTTAGCTATAAAGTAAATAGGGGGATACTTCTAAGTAGGAGATATATAGCTAAATTACTTCTAACTAGCCTTTTCTTATTAAGTTTAAATAGTTATTATTAGTTACAATATTCATTAGATAGATTATTACATTATAATTTAATACTACTATATAATTATAATAGACTTTGAGATTTTTAATATAGAATTATAGACCTATAGTAAGTAATAGCTTTTATCTTAGTTAGAACTAATACTTAATTAGAATAAAGATATATAAATAATTAATATAGGAGTAGCCTGGATTATTCTAATATTAGTATAATACTAGTATAATACTACTCCTTCTTACTATAAGAGACTAAATAAACAAATAGTTATAACTAGTAGGCTCTAGTTAGTTCTTACTATAAGTATATATAAAGCTTATTAGATAGACTTTTTAGTTATATAAATATATATATAAGCTGATAATTATATATATTATAGTATTAAAGACTATTTTATTACTAAATATAAGCTTTATTCCATTTACTTATTAGTATTTTTTAATATTAATATTTAAATTTTTTAGTTAAATGAAGAGATTATAAATAATAAGGAAAAGATTTAGTTTTTTAGAAAAAGCTCCCTAAGAGGTAAGTTAATATAACTACTAGTAATAATACTATGATAATAGATGAAACTAGAGAAATATAGAAATAAATAGATAAGCTGCCCTTCTTAGTTTCTATATTAATAAATAATGAATCTTTTATTTCTATTTAGGTTAATAGTAATTATAATTATTATAGAATAGTTAGTAAGGAGTTTATAAGATAGTAAAACCTTATATTATTTATATTATTATAGTTATACTAATTAGGTATTATTTTAAGTATTAATTAGAAAATTTATACTATTAAAATAATTAGAATATATATTAACTTAGATAGATAGGTATTTAAAACCTTATTTTATATAATCTTAATAATAATATATTCTATTATTCTTAAGAGACTATAGTTATAATATAAAAAAGTTCTTTTAAATCCTATAAAGAATAAGTAAGAAATAGATATAATTAGTAATCTAATTATTCAAACTATTAGTAATATACTAAAAGAAATATATATAAATAGGTTTATAGATCTTATTAAGTTACTAACTATAATATCTTCTAATTTAAAAAAAGGAGATATAAGTAATTAGTAATTAATAATTAATTTAGTATAGATTAATATAGTTCTAGTAGTTATATTACTAATTATATTAGAATAACTAATAGTTATTCCACTAGCTATTTATACTTCTTTTATAAACTTATTTAATAATGATAAGGTTTTTAACTTCTTATCTTATTAGAAGTCTTTTAATTATTATATTTAGTTAAAGAAGAATTTAAATAGGACTAAGTTAGACTTATTATAAAAGCTACTTTATAATATACTAAAGGAATACTTCCTTAAGGTCTAATATTAAATTATAAACCTAATAGATAAGAATTAAGTTTAAACTAGCTTATTAATAGCTAGAATACCTATTTTCCTTATTAAAAAACCTAGGGGGAAATAGTAGTTCTATATTAATTATTAATCTTTTAATACTATTAGTATTTATAACTATTGTTTTTTATTATTAATTAAAAAGATATTATACTCTTTATCTAAAATAATATAATTTATAAAAATAGATATTTAGATAACTTTCTATAAGATTTAGATTATAAAAAGGGATAAATATAAAACTATTTGTCAAATATATTTTAGTTTATCTAAGTAGTTTATTACTTTTTTAAACTAATAAGTATACTTATAATATTCTAATATTATATTAATAGTATATTTCAATATATTTATAATAATATTATTATAATCTATTTAAAATAATCTCTTTATTTATAGTTATAAATTGAAGAGTAATTAGAAGAATAAGGTTAAATAAATCTTTAAGTAATTATAAGAAGCTAGTTTATATCTAGATTTGGGAAAATATGAATTCCCTATTAAATCAAATAAATATCTACGTTTTATTATTAAGATAGAAAATGATATCTATTATAATTCTAATGAATTAAGGTTATATAAAAATAAGAAATCCTAAAGAATATCTATAGTATTTAGAACTTCTTTTATTTTATAAACTTTTATTATAACCTAATTAACTATTTCTCTTATCTAATAGAACTCCTTATATATTTAATATAGAAAGAAATACTATTTTATTAAAATACAATATATTAATAGATATTTGTTGTACTTAAGCTTATATTTATCTTAGAACTAATTATAACTTAATAAGATCTAAAATAATATATAATAATAGAAATAAATTACTTAAAAATAGTATTAAATAGTTATTTCTTATAATAAGATAGAGATAATATATTATAACTAATTATTTATTATTTAATTAGACTTACCTTAGTTTAATAGAATTATACTATTTATAATAAATAATTACTAATATCTATATTATATCTAAAAGTATAATGAATAGAATTATAGAATATACTAGAACTGTTTACTATTCTATCTAACTATAAGGCTTTAGAATATTTTATAAGTTTTAAACCTATTTTAAAATAATAGGCTAAATAAATAAAAGTTTTATTAGAATTTAGCTTTATTTTAAAATACTATTTAAACTATTTTATAGAATACCTTAATATTCTTTCTTAATAAAGTCTTTGACTTCACATAGAGAACATTTGGCTCCTAGCTAGAACCTATATCCTAACCTACCCTATACTAATAGCTATAGTTATAATTACTTTAGGTTTTTGAATTGCAATAAGGTTGTACTAATGGCACACGAGTCCTAGTGCGATATATTTAACCTTAAGTCATATCAGCCTTCCCTACTATTAGCTAATAAAAACTTCTATAATAAGTAGATTTTAATATATATACTTTTTTAGAATAAAGCAGTATCCAACAGGCTACTTCTAAAATATATTTAAAGTATTTAGAGTTATTTTTAAATACCCTACTTTTAAATACTAGATTCTTCTTTATTACTTTAATTTTTTTTTTAGTTCTACTAATAGCTTTATCTTCTAATAATATATTATAACTAAATATAATTATAGCTATTTTAAGGGGGCTAGAGAGAATAGTAAAGTTACTTTTATATAAAATTAGTCTTTTTAGATTCTTATAAAAGTAGTTATAGTTCTTATAGTTATTAATAACTTTTATAAGGTTGATATTTATATTGAGGTTATAGGGGTTAAGTATAGTAATAATTCTTATTATTATTATTATTAGTAGTATTATTATAAATAAGAATACTATTATAGGATAGTTAGCTAGTCTATAGTAGTCCGTCGCTCTCTTTTATATCTATAGCTAGTATTATTAAGATATACTAGTAGTAGTATTATTNATACTAGTAGTAGTATTATTAATATAAGTTAATATTATAAGTATTACTATAGTAAGTTTAATATTTCAAAGCTACTACTAGTATATCAAGCTATAACTCTCTAACTATTATAAGATCTATATTAGTAAGTTTGTATACCTAGTTATTATTCTATTATTTATTAGCTCATACTTCTAAGTTAGAAATAGGTTTAAACTAGTAGCTATACTACTAGGCTTTTTTAATTATATTTACCTATAGAAATATATATAAGCTATAGTATATAACTAGGTATTTTCTTATTATAAAGATTATTTACTAGGTATTATATAAGGCTACTTATTAGGTAGGGGGGCTGAATATATAAAACTCTATTCTTTCTTAATAAAACTAAAATAATATAATAGAATTAAGATTCTTAATATAAATCTTTTAATTTCTCTAGGTTAACTTTAAAGATAGAAGTAGGCTTTCTTTAATATTTCTAATTTATAATATATAGATAGAAAGAAGTTAAGAAGAAACTATATAAATAGAAGATACCTATTAGTATACTACTAGTAAATTATTAAATAGGTATATTATATTCTAAAATATTATATTACTACTACTATAGAACTCGGTAATTATAATAATATTAATATCTAGAATTTATTTAGAAATTATCTATTAAATAGTAAAGATATTCCTATTAGAAGTTTTAATATAAATATAAATAGCTAATTATATAATAAGGAGGAATAATATTTTATTATATTAAGGCTAGGTTTAAGTTCTTAAATACAAGCTACTAATAATTATAATTTTCTAAATAGTTTATAATTCTTTAGTTTTAAATTATTCTAATATTAACTTAATATTTATAATATTCTTATAGGATTAGTATTAGGATAGTATATTAAGAGATATTAAATATTTTATTTAAATCTATAATATCTATTAGTATTTATATAAGAGTTATAAGTATTATTAAAGCTTATTATAATTCCTATTAATTCCTAATAAGTTTTAATTCTAGATTCCTGTTAATTTTATAATAAAGTTATTATCTATTAGAAAAGAGGATTTTAAATTCCTAATAGTAACTATAAGTTAGCTATTTAAATATATCTAATTAGAAATCATAATATTTATAACTATTAAAGTTTATATAGAGAAGTTCTAAAATATCTAACAGGAGTTCTATAACTTCTTTATATTAATTATTACTAATTATAATTTCAATTAAATTATTATTTTCTTTAGATAATATTATATTAATTAATAGGAGTATAATTATAATTATTAATATTATTCTACTTTTAGATAGATAGTAAAATAGAAAGGGTAATATTTAAAATTCAAGTATTCCTATAAGTATATATTACTTTATTATAATTAGACTAATTAACCTATTTTGTTATATATTAGTTAGTATTAAATAATAAGAATCCTTTAGTTATTAAGATTAATTTAAATAGGTTTCTAAATAGTTCTCATATTATATTTATTCTATATTTTCTAATAGTAAAATAGATTATTCATTCTAGTTTAGAATAAGCCTTAGTATTATTATCTTATTTTATAGATAATATTACTATAGCTTAAGTAGTAATTATATATATATAGTAATATAATAAAATAAGTACTAATAGGATATAATAGATAGCTAAGAAGTTTTAAATTAGGGATTAAATATAATTATTATTATAATAGATTAAAATAAATCGGCTAAATAAGAAGCTTAACTAGATAGCTTCTTAATATTAAATTATTATTATATTAAACCTATTAAATATTATATTAAATAACCCTATAAATATCTACTTAATATTCTATATTAATCTTATTAAATAAATAGAAGATAGCTTATTACTATTATAATAGTATATAAATATATATTTTAATCTTATCCTGATTCTTATTAAGAAAAATAGTAAGATTTATAAAGAATATATTATTAAAGAGTACTAACAGTGAAAAATATGTTAGAATAGAATTAAAACTATAATATACTAATTAAATTGAAGAGTTATAATATTTTAATATTAAAACCCTTGGAAAGTCTTATAAATAATAAAACTATATTATAATTTAAATTATAATATAGAAATATTAAAAAGAATAATAAACTAATTTTAATTTATTAATAATAAAAAATAATATAAAT
>QAPF01001130.1:0-13050 GCA_004367935.1 Colletotrichum sidae | reverse complement strand
GTAATATAGATATAATATATGAAATATTCAGCTCTCTACTTAGTAGGTAGCTTTATATAATGCTTAGTATTAAATCTCTATAGTAAAAAAACCTAGTAATATACTATAGCCTATATATATCTCTATAGGTAAATATAGTAAAAAGAATCTAGTAGTATAGTGTTTAGTTTAAACCTAGCTTTAATCTAAAAATTAGTATAAGCTATATAATAGTCTCTATAGTAGTAGCTTCAAAGTATGAAACTTATTATAATAGTACTTATAATATTAATTCATACTAGCTAGAATACTACTAGTACATCTTGATAATACTAGCCTTATAGATAAAAGAGAGTAATAGACTACTATAGATTAACCTTTTCTTCATCCTATAATAATACTACTACTACTAATAATAATAAGAAGAATACAGACTACTTCTAACTACTACTTATTACTATATTTAATCCTTATAATTTCGATATAAATATTAATCTTATTAAAGCTATTAATAATTATAAGGACTATAGCTATTTTTATAAAAACCTAAATAAGCTAATATTATATAAAAGTAACTTTACTATCCTCTCTAGCTTTTTTAAAGTAGTTATAATTAAGTTGAGTATTGAAATATTACTAGTAGATAAAACTATTAGTAAAACTAAGAAATATAAGATTGAAAAAATAAAAAAGAATTTAGTATTTAAAAATAGGGTATTTAGTAATAATTCTAAATACTTTAAATATCTATTAGAAGTAGCTTATTAGATACTACTTTATTCTAAACAAATATATATATTGAAATCTATAGTAGTTATTAGCTAATAGTTAGGAAGATTGAAATAACTTAAAATTAGAAATATCATACTATTATATACTATTAGTATAATATTATTGCGTAATATTTAAAGATCTAAAGTAACTGTAGCTGAAGTGGTTAGCATAAAGTAGGTTAGAATATAGGTTTTAGCTAGGTGCTAAATGTTCTCTATATGAAGTAAAAGGCTTCTGTAATATGGATATAAATATTATAAATAGAGATAATTAGCTATAAAATATTTATATAATTAATGAATTAGAATGTTTATTAGTTCTTAACTAATAATATCTTATTATATATAAATAGTATTCTTCTTTTATATTATAAGATATTTAGAAAAGATATTTTAAGACTATTATAAATATAAATTAAACTTCTAAACTTAAGGAATAAGGTTCTATTAAGTATTCCTTAGGAATTGGAATAGTAAGAGATTGAAAATATTAGAAGACTTATTTATTTTTAATATATATATTATGAAAATAGAGAAATACTTCAATTTTGAATGTAGACTAATTCTAACAATACTAATTTTAATAGTAGGTTGGATTATAAATAGTAATTAAGTTCTATTCCAAGACATTTATTTATGTTAGATAAAAGTAAGTTAATTCTTTTTATAATAATTTTAATATGACTAACTATTATATTTGTATACTTTCTATTTCTAATATCCTTTTCTTATTCTCTTAATAAGTATATCAGGATATTTTAAATTATATAATTTAGTATTTCTATCAAGTAAAACCCTTCATATTATAACTTAGAACTTTAAGAAGTATTTATAAGATATTTTAGATCTTTTGAACTCCTAAGGATATATTTCTTATAAATCATAAAGAAACTTTAAAATTAAGTTATAACTAGATCATATTTCTATTTAGAAGATTAATCCAACAGAAACCTAGTTGATAAAGTATTATTATAATTTGAATGATCAAAATAGAATCTCTTGGTCTTAAAGATATTTTGATAGAGGCTAAACGTTGAGAAAACTACTTTTGAATATAAGGTTTAACTTTAGAGATATTTGGAGACTTTTCTATAATGATTACTCAGTTATTAAGTTAGTAGTTTTATATAGTAAATACTTATTTTTATAATTTCAATATATAGATACTTGATAAATATAATTATATTAAGTATATTTCGTAAAAAGATTCAAAGTTACTCATCTCTTTATAGATCTAATATTAGTCAATAGACTTATGAAAAACTTAAATTAAGTAGACTTTGAATAATTAAGAGTAGTCTTGAATTTAAGAGATTTATAAGTAATATTGTTAGGACTTGATAAACCAAATCAATAGGTTTTTCAAAACTATTTATAATGATTTAAATAATATATATAAATAGTCTAGACTCCTAAAATCTAATTCTTTAATAAAATATCTTAATAATATTTATATAGAAAGAAAAAGGAAATAGTAAAGTTCTTGAAATTATTTATAAGAGATATGACTCTCTAATTAAACTTATATCTAACTGATAATAGATTATTCAAACTTAGGACTTTTAATAATTATATAACGAATCATAATTACTATATAGAAAATAACCTAAGTAAGAAATAAGAAGTTAATTGTATTTTCTAAAAGAAAGAGTCAATATTACTCTTTATTTGAAAGATAGAAAGAAACTATTAAATCTAGTTATTAGAATATTAAAATTAAGCTTCTGATTCCTAAATCTCTTAATAGTTACTTAAAATATAGAATTATAGCTAATAGGAAACCTAATTACGGTTACTAAAACCTAGAAGTATAATTAGTATTCAAAAGCTCGATGGATAATAATATCAAAGATAATTCAATAATAGTAAGGTATATAATAATCAGACTTTTAAGAATAGAATTAGAAATATTTCTATTTCTGAAGAGAACTAATTTAACCTTTCTTTACTATGAAGAATATGATTTAAATTAGATTAAGTTCTTTATATTATTCATTTTCCTATTTGTTAACCATAGAATATTGGTTTTAGAACTAAAATATTGATTTAAACTACTTATTTTATTATTATTTGAAAGTTACATAGTTTTAAAGTATTTCTTAAATACTTTAGAAATTCTTTTAGAAGTTAGAATATTTATAGGTTTTATTAGTCTTATATTGAATACTTATAGTAACTCTAAACTTTTTAAATACTACTAAATCTATAGTTTTCTATATTATTATCTTTCTCCTAAAACCTTTTAAAATAAGATTACTAATTCTATATATATTATAAATATAACACTTAAAATACTTTCAATATATTTTAATTAGTATAGAATCCCTAAGATTAAAGCTCTCCCTACTTATTACTATTAGAATATAAATAAAATTAGGATCTAAGAAGGTTTAGAATATAATAAGGTAATAATTACCTCTTCCCTAGTTGAAAGAATCTATATTTAGGAGTTTAATTTATATATTAGCACTATTATAATAGAATTTATTTCTATTATAGATAAGAAGCTTTATCTATTAGGTAGGTTTATTAGGAAAACTATTTAAAAGTAATAGATTTTAGAAAAACTTATCTTTTATACCTATTAGTCTTTCTAATAGTTAGAAAATAGATAGATATTAAATAATATTATTATAGAGTAGTTAATAGAAGTCTTCGACTCTTAGATAAAGTTTATAAATAAAGGTATAGGATTATAGTATTTACTAGTATTAAATAGCTATAGTAGTTATATTATATTCGAAGTTATATAAGTATATTATAATTACTTAACTTACTTATTATTTCTACTACTATATACTAGTTATGTTATCTAACTATTTAATCTATTTCTATTTAGATTATCTCAAGTAGCTTACTATAATACTATTAACTACTATAAAATCCTTATAAGTAGCCTACCCTTTAGGAAATCTAGGTTTCTTTCCTACTATATTATAGTATGAGAGTAAGATATCATAATAACTAATATATAGACTAAGTAGTATACTATAGGTTATACTTAAAGTATAATAAGATAATCCTTAATAGCTACTAGTTAGTTTTAAATAATACTTTCTTAGAGCTAAAGATATTAAAGTAGATATCTTATAATATTTCTATAGATATTAAGTTTATATTAAGAACTCCTATAAAGTTATAAGATCTCTATAGTATTAATACTATAGCTCTTTTTCAATATATTACTTTATAATAAATATAGAAAAATATATAATAGTTATTATTTATAGTAAGAAAGACTATTACGCTATAATATATATCTATAACTCAAAAAGGATTGGAAATATAATAATTAAATACTAAACTAGAGGTTTAAATATCCTAAAGAAAAGTAAGGGTTAATATAAATCTAAATAATATATTTATTATAATCCTAATTATTCAGAAGTTATATATAATTACTAAAGTATTAACTTTTAAATCTGTATAAAATACTTAAGTATAAGAGATCAAATTCGAATTACTCTAGAGTTAGTTTTATGTAGTAGAATAGTAGTACTATTACTAGTAGTTGAAAATAACTAGTTTAATAACTTTGGATTTGTTCTAAAATTAGGCTGAAAGTGGGTAGTGGGTATAAGGTGGTGGCGGGTATCTAGTATAGTAACTTACTACTTTACTAAATCTAGAGAAACTATTAATTATAATACCTTTATTCTACTTATTTCAATAAATAAAGAGATTTATTTTAACCTTATTAGGATTAAGCTATTATTAATAATAAGTAAGAAGTACACTTTGTATTTTCTTAATCATTATAGTAATTACTACTAGCTTATTTTATATAATACTTATTATTATAACATTATATTTAAGGCTATTAAGAAGCTTTATAATATCTTTATTAATATAACTATATTAACTATAAAGTTATAGGTTTATAATTATATTTTAGAACTTAAGAAAGTATTTAGAAATCCCTATTTTAGAAATATTTAGCTTAATCTAATTACTACAAATATATTATTAATAAATAGAATAATTAAATATATTAACTAGACTATTATCAAAATAGTTTATATTATACTTATTGATAGTAATTTATTTAAAGAGCTTTAGAATCATACTTTTAATACTACTATTTAGATTTTCATTTTCTTACTACAAATTAATAAGAGAAAACTTAGCTTTTATAAAATTATAACAAGAGAGTTAAACTAAGTTTATAATTATAAGCTTCTATATATTAGATATATCTATGAATTTAAGTATATTACTTATATTTATAAAAAAAGAAATTAGTACTCTCTTTATACTATCAAGATAAGAATATATATTATAAATAGATTTCTTAATAATTATAACCTCTTATATAGGTATATTTATTATATTTATATCTCTAATATGAAGAAAGTTCTTTATTATTATAATATCTACTTTTATAGGAATTCTAATAAAACTATTTTATACCTTCTTAATAATTACTTTAAACTTAGTAATATTAATTATAATATTCTATTCAAAGAATCTAACCTATAGATCTAATACTTTAGTTAAATCTAAAATCAAAATATTACTACTATAGAGGATGTTATATTAGAAGAAAAAGAAGTTGTCTTAGAAATATATTAAACTAATAATACCTATATTATAGAATATATAATTCTATTATTAAAGAACTTACTTTTTCTGAATACTATTATTCAACTAGATTATTTTAATATTATAAATAATAAGAAAGATAATAACTTAATAGATATTATTTAGAAGTAAGAATTAGATTTTTAGATCTCAATATAGATTTACTAATATTAGAACTAGTTAATATTCCTACTATTTCTACTTTCAGGTATCTTTATTATATTACTATAATAAAACTATTAAATTATTATTATAAGACTTATAATTTCTATCTTTATAATAAAAAGAAGGCCTATCTTACTACTAATACTTATATTAATTCAAATACTCTAATTACTATTACTCTTCTTACTCTATTATAATACTATTAAACGTTCTTCCTTTAGATTATTTTATCCTTTATATAATTAAAGAAATAAAAGAGATTCCTCTTTAGTTCTCTCACTAGAAACTTATATATAATACTAAAATTAATTAGATAGTTACTAGGGAGACCTTCTATATTATTAACAAGTTCTTTAGTATTAAATTACTTTGAAATATATAGATTGTTAATATTGAGACTAATACTTTAAATAATATTATAAGATTTTAAACTTAATACGTTATTTATAGTAATTATAAGAAGGGTAACTAATTATTATGAGAAATCTATAATATTATTATTATTACTATTACTATAGACTTCTTCTTTATTATTATTATACTCCGCTATCTCTTATATAAAATATATAATTTTAATATTACTTTCTTTACTACTTTAGTACCTGAAGGTATTTAAATCTATATTTATTAACCTATAAGTTATTCTAATAGTATAAATAGAATTTAATTATTCTATAAGGCTTTTTATAGTTTCTATAAAAGTCTTTTTTATAGTTCTAGCTTATTATAGCTTAAATAAAGAAGATTAGCTTTATACTTATTAAAGGAGAGATTTACTTTTTTATAAATAAAAGTCTTAATATTTATACCTTTATATATATTAATAATAATACTATAGCTACTCTTATACTTAAGATTATAAAGAAAATTCATAAGATATTTAAAGTTAAATACTTTCTTAAAGATCTTAATATTACTACCTAGTTTTAAGGATTTTAGATTTACTATAATATTATGAAAGTCTTCTTATTCTAATATAAGTATATTAGCTCTATTTTATACTATTTTAACTATTATAAACTTTATATTATTAAGATCCTTCTTCTTATTAATAAGGATCTTCTAATTATATAATTAAAAAATAAATATAATAATTAATTTTATTAGTTTTATATAGAGTAAACTAGCTATTTCCATTAGTTAGCTATTAGTATTTAACTAAATACTACTTATACTATAAGCAAATTATACTAAGTAAATACTTGTTCTTCTCTTACTTATTAATATACTATTAAATACCTCTTTTAATACCTTATTAATAATACTAATTATAATGTTATATTTAGAAGAATGAATCTTATAATAGATCTAAATCTCTATATTATAATAGATACTATTTTTATCAATCATAAATTACTATATATATCTACTAATAGCTATATTATCTACTTTATTAAATTACCTATTATCTAGAAGTCTAAGAAATAGATAATTATTATTCTAAGCTCTATAGAAATAGAGTTTATTAACCTTATACCTATTAATATATCTCTTAAGTAGATTTAATATTATATTAAATAACTAGTAGATTAATAGTTTACTATTTCTATAATCTTCTTTATTAATAATACTAATACTCTAATAAATATTATAAACTTTCCAAATAAGGTATATATATAGAATATTAATATCTAGTATGAATAGATTATTTAGGAGGTTATTAACAATAATATAATTATTCTATATTTTATTAAGAGTATTAATATCACTACTAATAATTTTTTTAAAACTCTAAATATTATTAAATATAAGGATTTAATTGGATTATTAGGAACAATAAATAGTTTAGATTAAAGATTACTTCTAGCAGGATTACTAGTAATTAGATTAATTAATACCTAGTTAAATAGCTTTAATATTATTAATCTTCAAAGTATTCTATTTTTAAAAATTCTTTAGATTTAGAGTTTTTGGTTTAAAATAAGTATTTTAGAAGTTTTAGTTTAGTTTTATATATTTAGTTAGTTATAAGTTTAACCTAAGTGGGAATATTAAAAAGTAGGCTTATAGTTATATATATTATATACTATAAATATCTATATTATATATTAATCTAGGTATTATAGTTTAGAGGTTTACCTTCTTATTTCAATAGTAGGAGGCTTTTTTTCTCTAGATATTACTAATAGGATTACTATTATTTTAGTTCTCAACCTCTTACCTAAAGGTTATATATTATATTTTATAAATTTATATCAATATACTCTTACTAGGTATCTAGAACCTCTATAGCCTTATGAATAATTTTTGAATAACTAATAATCATATAATTAATTCAACACAAAGTATTCCTTTTACACATCGCTACTTCTCATCTGAGAAATGGTACCGCCAGTTCATAAGCAGGCAGCCGACATAGCCTATAATACTCCTTCCTACCTTTGGTCTTGCCCCTGACCATGTTGCTTTGATGCTAGACTCTCTTCCTGTAAATGAACCTTGGTAGTCGTATTGCATCATCATTCAGAAACGTGTTGAGAGTGAATTCAAAGACAGTAATAGTTGGACTATACCCATTCATTCTCTTGCTGCTAATGCATAGTTTTCAGCCTTTATCTTACTCCAGTCTACAAGCACCTTGTTCCCACCTCGTTACCTGCACGTCAAACACAAAAATAAGCCGGCGGTGTCGCCTCACTCGACATTGGGCTTGTAGTTCTTCAGGTTCGACTACTGTCCCAAATCACATCGCTGTCTTTTCCGTCATTCAGATTCGAACTTTGAAAATGGCACGGGAGAGACGCCAGGCGCGAAGTCACGCAGCATCAACAGATGCAATGGCGACCCAGGAAATACCCCGGCCACAATCTAGTGCGGTTCCAGCTGCTTCAGGCGAGAGTGGCCTTAAGGCAACTAAGCGCAGCTCAGAGGTCAACGACAAGGCTGCGATCACAACTACACAGTCACACTCCACAGAAGGCCTCCGAAAACGGAAGGAGTCGCCGTGCGAAGACGCAGACATCACGTCTCCCAGCAACAGGCGAAATCCTAAGCGTAAGGCAACCGAGTCTGCTGCGGTCGCCACTCCGTCAGCTGCGAACCAGGGAGCAACGCCTCCCAGCGTCCTCCTACGTGAGGCTTTGGAACCTCTTGGTCCCGACGAGCTTCAAGAATGGGAAGGCTGGTGCGAGGTCGAGTCCGAACCTGTACGTATTGTCCTTGTCTGCTCGTCGACTTTGCCAACATGACCTGACTCACAAACAATAGGCGTTCTTCAACGCTATGCTTCGCGAGATGGGTGTCCTTGACGTCAAGGTGCAGGAGGTGTTTTGTATCGAAGAAGGCTACGTCGGCCAGCTCCCCCAACCTGTTTATGGTTTCATCTTTCTCTATCAGTATTTCACTGAGAACTATGAGGATGACGAGATTGTGGACGATCGCGACCTTTGGTTTGCCAACCAGGTCCGTGACTACCCTTTCCTTGCCCATGAGACATTATGCTGACGATTTTCTAGACTACCGCCAACGCCTGCGCCACGGTTGCCATGGCCAATATCATCATGAACAGTGATGGCCTCGAATTAGGCTCGAAGCTTCTGGAGTTCAAAGTTGCGACTCAGAACCTCAGCACACCTCTGCGTGGCCACGCTCTTAGTTCCAATATGTTCATCCGCTCCGTCCACAACTCCTTTACCCGCAGGATGGACCATCTCAACGTGGACCTTTATCTTGAGGGTGAGGCCACAGACGCCAAGAAGAACAAACGCAGAGCTCCCCCCAAAAACACGAAGAAGAAGAAGCCGAAAATCGATGCAGAGTCGGGGTTTCACTTCATTGCCTACGTACCAGCTAATGGCTCGGTGTGGGAGCTTGACGGCCTTAAAGGTAGACCAATCTGCCTCGGACCTCTGCAAGATGGCGAACACTGGACAAAGTTGGCCGATCCCGAACTCAAGGCGCGCATGCAGCAATTCGAAGGCAATAACATTGCTTTCAACCTTCTTGCACTCTGCAAGAGCCCCCTGACTACTCTCGCGGAAAATCTTGCGAGAACGATGCGTTCCTTTGAACTCTTAGCCGACCGGGCCAGAAATAGCCAGGGTGATCTTGTCGAATTAACCGCAGGAGAGGTTCAGCCACTCAAAGGCGATGACGAAGAACGCCTTGCCGCTTATGGCCTCGCACCACGGGACATTCAACAAGCCAAGGTTGATTCGGCATTCGAAACGCAGGTCAATGATCCTCTGATGGAGAAGACTAAATTCTGGGAGCTTTACAACAAACTGGCGACGGAGCAAATATCGTTGATAAGGGATTACAATAGCGAGGTTGCTGCATTGAAGGTGGACGACGACCGGGTCAAGGGCCGGAAGAAGGATCATACCCCGGCAATTCACTGCTGGTTGCAGAAACTGACAGAAAACGGCATTCTTACTGACTGGGCTTCGGATTTGCAAGCATAGGCGCCCGGACGGGTCAGGGACTGGCTGAATAGGGGCCGGTGTTCTAGAATGCTGAGGCGGGCTGGGTTGATCGGCTGAGGTCTTGCAAGCACTGCCTAACAGTGTTCAACGTCTGCACATGCTTCAGAGTCCTGATCCGTCAGCCTGCATCTACGTGCTCAAAGGCGATCGCCTCTTAGAAACAGCCGAAAATGATATGCTATAATCTCGGCTGCCAGTCTAACTACGTGAAGCCGTCACAGGGGAGTGTACACCATTTCATCATTTGAAGGGATGAACCTGCAGTTTTCTCGGTCGAACCTCTTGAAAAACAGACCAGTGTCGTCAAACATAGCATCCGATGCTTCCACGGGGTCACGGACTAAGACGAGGCTTGATGCCTTGACCAGAGAAAACGTACCCTGTATGTTGGGGGGTGTCCTGGTCTGATGTTAGCTTCGCGCTGGCAACGCCTCCGGCTCAAAGAATGCAAGGTTTCACGTACAACAACCTGTAGTATAGTACTGAACCTGGGGTAGATGTATCTGCTGTTGCGGGTACTTCGCCATCAATGACAACGGCGACGAATCCGTATCTAACATGCCGAACGACGTGCCCAATCTTATATTCCACATCATTTTGAGATTCGCGGAGTATGGGCTGCTGCGTATCCGCTCGTCGTATGATTCGAAGGATGTACTCGGGGTTTGGGGCCGCGACGAACGCGCCTGCGTGCAGGCGGGGACGGTTGATATAAATCTTCTCCACCAGCCACGAGTCGTCAAAACGTAGTGAGTTGAAGCGTAAGGCAAAGTGTGAAGTGACATCTACAAATGCCCCCGGATCAAGTAAAGTGGTTGCCCAGGCGGCTGCGTATACGGATAGCTCGAGGTTCTGCAGTGAGGTTTCATGGCCCAGGTCAACTAACCTTTCAACAGACACATCTCCGGAGTTCAAAGCAAGATTGGTGTGTCGGATGTTGTGAGCTAGCCGGCCAATCATTGTTGAGACCGCAGCCGGTGCCATCGTTTCGACGTCCAGACTATGCCATCCAACCTGGGAACTGAAGTACCGCAACGTTTCCTTGGCAAATTCAGCGTCGCTCCCATACGGATCCAGGTACATCCTGTCGATGGGTCTTTCGGCATCTGTTACTTTGTTACCGTCGAGCGTGGACTCTTCCGTCGCAAAGACCATGGCCAAGACGTGACCCGGAAGACAGCAGCAATGTGCATTGAGACCCAGCCTCTCCCCTATACAGCAGAATATGGCAGCTGAAATCATAGGAAGCGATTGGTGAGCTTCATCACGCAGTGCGTGCCCGATAAGACAGTTGCGTAAATTGCGATAGTTGGTTTCCGGGTCGACCATGCCTGTGAGGTTTTCCTGTCTAACCCATCTGGCCAGGGTTAAAGCTTTTTCTCTGGTGGTAAAGCTGTCGAAGTCCTGATGAGCACTTCTGAACCGAGCCGCTAGGCCATCAAGTACGTTAGAAATCTGCCAACCGTCAGTGACTTCTCCTACGATTCAACTCAAAGGTAACATACATCGTCGACATCCCCGAGATCATCCTGGATGACGAACATATCAAAAGCTGACAGCGCTCGCTCTAGTCTGCGTGGGACAACCTGAGGAGCGTGTTGTGAACTTCTCGCCTCGGCAGCCTCTGAGTTGCGAAGATCATCCCATATTTGTATGGCGACGCCGCGCCGGATACTTGCTAGCGCAGCTTTGCTGAAGTATCTGATGGACCAGATATTGTCAATAGGCTGAAAAGGGGCACAAGTCGAATACTTTCTCACCTCCTAGCAAGTACATCCTGCGCGGCATCCGGAGTGCGTGCCTGACTCAACAGAAAATCTTTGGCGTCGTAACCGAGCAGGCATAGTTCTTCAAACTTTTCAACACGGCCGTACTTGGTAGCCAATATGCCTTCAAAGAGGACAGCGGCTCTAATGTTTCTCCTTCTCCGGATGATAAACAGCGTTTTCCAAGAAGTCTCCAACGAGGGTCGGCAGACATTCTTGCTGAAACGGTGATATGGATGCCAAAAGTCGAAAGAGTAGGCGCAAGCCTGGCGCCAGAGTATGGGTTCGTTGGCAAGCCGGTGCAAGCGTCTCGATGACAGCTGTAGGGACACTAAAATGTCGTCTGGGGGCACGTAGTGCAGAATCTGGAGAATAATCTCGTCCGGGAATTGGTTTAGCGAGGCCATGACGGCAGAGGCCTGGCAATGGCGGTGCGTGATTGCATGCCCTCCAACTCGTAGGAGATGGGATATCGTCGTATTGCCAGGCGGGGTTACGAGACTAATAGAACGGACCTGACTGACGCAATTACCCGATACCCGATTTTGTTCCAAGCGAGGTCTAGATGTGGTGCGTAGTTTTGCCCAGAGATTAGCTGGATCACACTGAAGGTAAGGTCTATAACTGTCAGAAATAAGCCCTGCTGTCGGTTGCGCCATGCCGTAGGGCATGCAGTAACCATACGTGTTGCCACATATGTGGCAGCATGCCCTTCGCGCCCCACTGGCGACGGGTGCTAGGCACCTGGCGCCAGCTGTAGCTAATCGCGTGGTAATTGGTAAGCAATTACTATACTATAGATCTAGAGCCTTATATAGCGCCTCATATTATATAATATAGGAATAATAATAATAAATAACTAGAATACTACTTTGTACCTATATAGCAAGATTATATATAATATATATTATCCTCTAGATAAACTAATACTAATTAATAGTTAACCTTTCTATTATACTACTATACTATAAATTAGTAAGGTTTATTATAATAGAAGAAGTAATTATGAATTTTATACCTAAGGTTTATATAAGATATAGGATTATAAGATTTATTATTTAAATACTTCAGATTCTTCTTATTTTAAGATTTTACTAAAAGCTTCTGAATTATATATTAACTCTTTATAAATAACTATTATTATAATATTAATAACTACATTCAATTTAATTTTAAAATAAAATACTCCTTAATAACTACTATTAAAAAGTTAATAATTATTTTTATTTTTTATTTATAGGAGTATATTTAATAAATATAACAACCCTCTTTAAGTTATTACTAGAATTTTAATACTAGAAACTTATAATATCTCTAGTTTTAACTTCTTAAGAAATCTATATAACCTCTTGAAAATTCTTC
>QAPF01001129.1:0-12990 GCA_004367935.1 Colletotrichum sidae | reverse complement strand
TAATAGTAATAAGAATACCTCTAACTACTATCTATTACTATACTTAACCCTTATAACTTCAATATAAATATCAACTTTATAAAAGCTGTTAATAATCATAAGAACTATAACTACTTTTATAAAAGCTTAAAAGAGCTAGTTTTATATAAAAGCAACTTTACTACTTTCTCTAGCCCCCTTAAGATAACTATAGCTATATTCAGTTTCAATATATTATTAGAAGATAAAGCTATTAGTAGAACTAAAAAAAATAAAATTAAAATAATAAAGAAGAATCTGGCGTCTAAAAGTAGGATACTTAAAAATAATCCTAAATATTCTAAATATATCTTAGAAGTAGTCTATTAAGTATTCAAAAAGGTATATACATTAAAGTCTGCTTATTATAGAAGTTATTATTAGCTGATAGTAGGAAAGGTATAACTTAAGGTTAAATATATCGTACTATTATCTACTATTAGTACAACCTTATTATAATTCAAAAACCTGAAGTAACTATAGCTATAGCTATTAGTATAGGGTAGATTAGAATATAGGTCCTAGCTGGGAGCTAAATGTTCTCTATGTGAAGTTAAAGACTTAAATCTCCTATTTTTAAACATTAAATCTTTTTTTATTCTTTCAATCTTATACTTCTTAGCTATATTAATAGCTTTATCTACTAGTAATATTTTAAGGCTAAATTTAGCTATAGAAGGCTAGAAAGAATAGTAAAGTCGCCTTTATATAATACTAACTTATTTAGGCTTTTATAAAGATGGCTATGGTCCTTATAGTTACTGAAAGTTCTAATGAGATTAATATTTATATTGAAGCTATAAGGGTTAAGTATAGTAATAAGTAGCAGCTAGGGGGTTGTCTATATTCTTATTATTATTATTATTATTATTAATACTAGTAGTATTATCATAGGATAAAGAGAAGGCTAGTCTATAGTAGTTTATTACTCTTCTCTATCTATAACGCTAGTATTATTAAGATATACTAGTAGTATTATCACTAGTTGGTATGAGTTAACATTATAAGTATTGCTATAGTAAGTTTGATATTTCGAAGCTACTACTAATATATTAAGCTATAACTTACTATAAAGATTATTATATAGTTTATACTGATTTCTAGATTAAGTCTAAGTCTAAACTAAATATTATACTATTAGGTCTTTTTTATTTTTATAGTCAGTTCAATACTTTAAAGCTACTACTATAGAAATTATTATATAGTTTATACTGATTTCTAGATTAAGTCTAAGTCTAAACTAAATATTATACTATTAGGTCTTTTTTATTATATTTACCTATAGAGATATATATAAGCTATAGTATATTACTAGGTTTTTCTTTATTATAGAGATTTTATATTAGGCGTTATATAAAGCTACCCACTAAGTAGGGGGCTGAATATATAATATACTATTTAGATTTGATTTAATAGTAAATAATAAACTATATAAAAAGAATAGAAAATAATGAAGAATAATTCTAAATATTAATTATTATACTTCAGTACTAATAAAATAATAATATAAAAACTAATAATTCTTCTATTTCTACAATGAATCTACCCAGATTTCTAAGGTATTTATACTAGGAATTCTCTAGGAAATATAATAAGAAATCCTAGAGAAATCCTATAGGAAATCCTAGTAATTATAAGTGGGAAATCCTAGTAATTTCTAATAGGAAATCTTAGGGAAGTCCTTATAATTTCTATAAGGAAATTCCTATGAAAACCTACTAAAAATTTAAACCTTCTATAGTATTCTATAATATTCATACTCTAGAACTTTTAATAAGAATTCTAATAGATTAATAATAAACTAATTTAATAGAAAATAATAACTAATCTTTCTAAGAAGTCTTTATATAATTCTAATAAAATTATAAAGTAACTTTAAAGGTAATTTATATATTTTATATAGAGTTCTATATATTTAGCCCCCCCATCTAATAGGTAGCTTTATATAATACCTAGTAAATAATCTCTATAATAGGAAAATACCTAGTTATATATTATAGCCTATATATATCTCTATAAGCAAATATAATTAAAAGGACCTAGTAATATAACTACTAGTTTAAACCTAGCTCTAATTTAGAAGTTATATATATAGAGAAGTTAATAGGTAATAGAATAATAACTAGATATATAAACTTATTAGTATAAGCTTTATAATAGTCTATATAGAAGGTTGTAGCTTAATATACTAGTAGTAGCTTTAAAATATTAAACTTACTATAATAGTACTTATAATATTAACTTATACTAGCTAGATACTAATAATACTATTAGTATATTTTAATAATACTAGCTATAGATATAAAAGAGAGTAATAAACTATAGACTAATTAACTATCTTTTAAAGTATAAGTTAACAGCTATCTATAATAGCATCCTTACTTATAATAATACTACTAATAATAATAATAATAAGAACTACCTATTATTACTATACTTAACCCTTATAATTTTAATACAAATATCAACCTTATAAAAGTTATTAATAATTATAAGAACTACAACTACTTTTATAAGAATCTAAAGGAGCTAGTTTTATATAAAAGCGACTTTACTATTCTCTCCAGCTCTTTTAAAATAGCTATAGCTATATTCAGCCTCAATATGTTGTTTGAAGATAAAGCTATCAGTAGAACTAAAAAGAATAAAATTAAAATAATAAAGAAGAATATAAATACTTTATAAAAAGAAATATTCTTTATTAGTATTCTTTTCTATAGTAATTTTATTCATTTTCTTATATAGTAGATAATTATATAATTCTAATTTGAAGTTAATTAAACTTTTGTTAAGAAATAAGAAGATTTCTAGTAAATCTTATAAATTATTTTATTATTCCATAAGATTTAATTATAAGTCAGTAACTTTTATATAATATAGAAATTATAATATAATTAGAATGTTAATATATTTCTCTAGTATCTTACTAAATAATATAAAAACCTCAATTATAATAGTTAATTCAGTATTAAAGAAAAGTCGCTATTTTTGTTAGAAACCTAGATAGATTTTACTAAGTTTTGTATTAAGTTTAAATTAGCTTTAGAATGAATAAAGAGGTATTTCTAAGTAATAAATATCCAATTAAACTATTTCTAATTAGCTTTTCCTTATTAAATTTAGATAGTTACTATTAGTTATAATATTGCCTAAATAAAATACCATACTTTAATCTAAGATTACTATATAATTATAATAAACTTTGAGATTTCTAATATAGAGTTATGAAATTATTATTAGCTATAGTTTCTATTTTAGCTAGGACTAATAATAAGTTAAAATAGGAGTAAGTAGATAATTATTATAAATTATACTTAGATAAATAGCTAAAGCTGTATTGGGATATCTAATATTAACCCTCTTGCCTAAGTAGAACTTCAATAAACATTAGGTAGTACTATACATAAAGATCTTTCTAAGTATTTACAAAGATTTTTCCTTTACCTTTTAGTTCTAAATAAATAGTATTTGATACTATTTATAGTTAAATATACTTAAGTCTAGTTCTTTATATATTGAGAGTTTAGCTCTATTTATTATATACATAATGCTAGGTAGAATATAGTTTTTTACTAGTCAAGTATATAATTTAGTTAAATAAAGTTTTTAAGGTATAGTATAATATGATAGATAACTAACTAGTTAATATAAAGAATAATAAAAAGTATAAGAAGTCTCTAGGATAACTTTATAAATAGTAACCTCATAAGTAAACTATTTACATAATAGTTATTTAGTTACTTTTACTCTATACTTAGAATAATATCTAAGCTCTTTACCCTATATATAGATTTAACTATAAACTTTACCTCATAATAGTATTTATACTAATACTAGCTTATAACTAGTTAAAGTAATAATAAAATTACCTATTATTATAGATAATTATACTCCTAATTCTAATATTTAATTCTATAGTGATAGAAGACTTCATAGTAATAATTAGAGAGAGCTTTATTAATATTAGAGTTTAATATATATAGCTAAAAGTAATTACTAAGGTTATAAAATTTAAAACCGTTTTAAACTTTTTAAGGATTAGATAGAATAGAGTATTAAGAGCTAGGTATTCTATAACTTATTATTTTTCTATATCTTTTATAATAAATTCAAGATCCCCTTAAAACTTATACAACTAATTATAAGAAGAAAGATATAGGATAAATATAATAATATTTATTTATAACTCTTATAATTAAAACTATTAGTTTATTAGATTAAATCTTAATAGAAGTATCTTAAAGATTATAATTAATAAGTAGCTTATAGATATTTAAAAGATAATTATCTAATTATTCTATAAGCTGCTATAGTAAACTAAAAAGTTCAAAAATTAAATATTAATTAGATAATATCTTAATATTAATATATTACTATAATCTTAATTATTAGATACTTTAGGATATTATAATAATGTAATTATAAAAGGTTTAAGAGTTATTAAGTTATATTAAGAGTATTTATATTTCAATAAGTATTATTTATATATTAGTTATATTTAATATATTAAGATTATTTATTAATTAGAATAAGCTAAGTCTTATTATACTTATATAGAGATTATAAGTTAACTTGTATTAGTAGTAAAGAACTTTTATATTAATAATATAAAGTTTTCTCTTAGGGGTAAGTAAGGCTTAGTCTAGAGGATATTAAGGTTGTAGATATAAAGGTTATAGTAAATATTTAAATAGAATACTTATAGTTTGTAGTAATTAAATATCTTAAGATATTTGAATTATATATTAATAACTATAAAGGCGTAAGAGTAAGAAGGTATAAAGATATAAGGTTATTATAGAATGAGGTATTAGTTATTTCTTATTAAAAAGGTTGATATAGGGTAGGTATACTAGCTACTAACTATAGCTACAAGAGGCTTAGCTTGAGATTAACTAGGGGTTAGCTATAGTAGTTAGTAGGGGGGTAGGAGGGTTAAAGTTAAACTTCAGGGAGCAACATATCGACTAATAGTTACAATATAAAGCGAACCATTAGAAATTAATTTAAATAAAAGTTATAATATATTTTAAATTTCTTTTACCAAAGGATTAATAAGTTTATATATGAATTAATAAAATAAAATATTATATTAAGTAGTAATTTTTGAATAGCTTTTATAGTAAGCATTTTTGATATATATTAAAGTATTCTAATAGTTCTTGAAATAATATTTATTAGCATATTAAGTTTTAGGGTTGATAATATTATTATACTTCTATTAATAATCAACTATTAGAAGAAACTTCTTTTCCTCTTTCTAAAGTTTTTAAATAAGGAAAAAGAATACTAAATATAAATTTAATAAATAAAGATTAAATTCAAGATCAATCACTACTTTTTTAATGACAATTGAGAATATTAATATCTGATCTATGTTTACTTAAGTTCTAATGCTTAGTAAGTAGTTAAGACTTTTTATATAACTAAAAGGCTAGAGAGTATTTATAATTTAGATAATTTTATAGGTTATTTGAATAGGACTTACTTGGATTTAAATAGTTATGTTTACATTATTACTTAACTATAGAAGTTTCAATAGAAAAAAAGATATTCAACTATTCTTTCAGTTTAATTTAACAAGGTCAAGTTGATACTAGAAAGTATGTATAACTAAGTAGGGTTTTGACTTCTCTTATAATAAGTTATATTACTTTTCTATTCTAAAGAACTATTTATTATAATTAATTTCTATATTAAGCATAGATTATAACTTTCAAAAGTCTAGAATATAATTTAGAAATCTAAGTATATAAAGGAAATACTTATTTACTACTAATTCTTTTACTAGAGATTTATTATTTATAATATAGAAAGCAATATTCTAATAATTAGAGTAATTAACGACTTATATTGATACTAAAGTCTTAATAGCTTTTCTTTTACTTCTGAAAAGTATTTTAAAAAGTATTAAAATACTTATAGATATTGAGAACATAGAAGAGAAAGTTATATTTATAAAAGATATATTATATAAGAATATAAAGAAGTTATTATTAAAGCTGTAAAGGTTATAGTTATTATAGATTATACTAGAAATAGTTAGGAGGATAGTATCTTTCTACTAAGTAATAGTAAAGATTTAAGAATAGAATAATTCTAGAATAATGTTAAGTTTTAGAATTAACAGAAGTAGAAGTAATAAGATAAGAGAAATAATAAGAAAAAGAACGCGTAAGTAATTAATAAAGAATCCTTATTTAAATTGGAATTTATAGAAGTTCTTCTATCAATATATGTATTAGTATAAAGTATAATATTTAAATTATCTCTAATATTTCTTTTACAAAGAAATTTCATTTTTTACTCATTAATAAATTAGATAGACAGATAAAAGGATATATTATTAAACTATTACTTAGTCATATTGAGAGAATAGTCTTTTTAATATTAAAAGTCAATATTTATATATAGAAGATTGCTATAGTACGTAACTGGGTATTTTCCTATTACAGAGATCATTTACTAAGCGTTGTGTAAGGCTACCCACTAGGCGGGGGGCTGAACACGTAAAACTCTATAGAAGATTTATACTTATATTATAGATAATTTCGAATTATCTTTTTACTTTCAGTAGTTATACATAGAATATAACTATATTATTTATAATAGTCAAGTGCAATAGATAGTTTATAAGAAGAATAAAATAAGGGTCTACTTAAAATATCAAGATAAACTAATATAATTGAAACAAAACTAATTAGTTTATTTATTTGATACTAATTTATTTATATCTATCTATTAATATACTATATAATATATCAATAAGATACTAAGTTTCTATTAGGTTAGATTTATTTATTTAATAAATATAAGGAAACCTTAATTTTAAAAGTAGAAATAGATTGAAGGAAATACATTTCTATAAATATTTGAAAAGAATCCCCAGCTTTATTCTATTTAAATATTATATACTAAATACTTTCTAATCAATTAAAAATAGCTTATTATTTCTTACTAATTTTAATAGTAAAACATAAGAACCTAATTTCCTATAAAAGTCTTTTTACAATATATTATAAGAAGGGCTTTCGTTATTTGAAAAGACTTTGAAAGACTTATTTAATCAAAAGTTTCTTAAAATAAATAATTTCTCTACTAGTATCTTAGCTTTCTTTTAAGGGAATTAATTAGAGAGATATACTTCTATATAAATTATAGAATCTTTATCATAATTATAAATAAAGATTATTATTCTTTCTTCTTTATATTAGACATTCTCTAGAGGATTATAATAGTATATCATTTTATTCAACTTAATATTGATATTATATTCTATAAGATCAGAATAAATAAAGTAGATTAAACAAAAGTAGTTTGCTAGATATATTATAGTTTCTTCTCATAGATAGTAGATGTTTATAATCTTATTAATACTCCTATTATATTTCAATAGTATGTTAAAAGTTATTTACAGTAATGTCTAGATAATAATATTATAATATGTATTAATAATACCTTTATTTGAATTACTAGAATACAATAAGAATCTAAAGTAGAGGTTTACCAACCATTAAGCTGTTTTATTAATCTAAGTTCAAGGTTAGATTTTGAAAAGTATAAGTTTATTATTATAATAATGAAATATAATAATTTCATTATTTTAATTAGGAACGACCTTCTATAAAACCTAGCAAAGTTAAGAATTATTACTAATCAATAACAGTTTTAGTTACTGAGAAGTATTTATAGCTATTTGAGATTAACAAATTACTATAAAGTCTCTATAATATAAGACGGTATTGTTATAGAACTTTCAAATTATCCAATTTAGAAATATATACTTTTTAACTAAAAACTAGAATAATAAGATGTTTTCTTCATATTGAGATATTTCTTTATTATAAAATTAGTTTCATAAATAATTAATTTTGAGATTTTAATTATAATAGAGATTAGTTATTCAAGGTTTATCTTAAGTAGTATATTAATTAAAAATAATAAAGCTAGAGTAAAATATTTGATAACTTTCTATTTCTAAAATTGATTTTCTATGAGAATTAATTATTTGATTTACAATATAGAGTTACTTATAATATTTACTTTTCTACAAATAAAAACACTAAAGCTATAGAATACTAAGAAATTTAAAGCTTTATTATTTATAAGGATTTTCAATATTTTATAAAGAAGTAGTAATTTTTAGGGAAGTAAAATTAACAGATAGAAGAATCATCTTAATATACTTTCTATTTTAAATATTAATTAGATATTTAAGTAGTAATCTCTAGTGTTCTTTTTGAAAACGTATAAGATATTATTAAAAGATAGAATAATAAGAAGTAATAAGGATAAGTAAGATAAATTATTCTTAATATTACTATTTTTACAAAGGTTTTAAAAAATATATAAATATTATTAGTATCCAGGTCTTTAAGGAGAGATTAGATTTATAAGAAATATAGAATTATATTATTAAGAAAAACTCTTTATTTTAATAGGTTTCTATAATATTTTCATAAGGGGAGTATAATTTCCTTTTTAATCTCTATATTATAGTTTAGAACACTAATTATATATTTATAGTTCAACTAGCTAATTAGCCTTAAGAAATAGACTTTAAATATTAAGTAGTGAAAATAGTATTAGTTTTGTTTAATAAACTAAAGATTGAATTAGCATACAAGCTATATAATCTTTCTTCTTTAGGTTATTGAAAATATAATCGTATATTAGAAATGAGAAATTATTAGTCTTTCTAACTTAGATAATCCTAGAGTATTTACTAATATATATATAATTATAGTATATGTAGGGGTATTTATAGTTAAAAGTAAATAGAAAAAGGATTCTTAAAGTCTTTCCTAATAATACCCTAGTTATATTCTTAATTTATTAATAGATTCAATTACTAATTTAATTCTTATAAAAGATAAAATTGTTATTATATCTAGGTTATTACAAATTAACTAAATAGAACTTCTATATTAGAAGAGATAAATGCTATAAAGTAGATATATAAATATATATATATTTCATAGGTTTTTAGCCATTATCATAAAACCTATAGTATATTATACTTTATTATAAGTAATAGAGGGTTTAACTAAGTAAGCGATTTCTAGAAAGAGTTTTATTAACTAATAGGTATTATATATTTATTAAATACTAAATATCACTTATAAACTAATAGAATTATAAAATAGTATAACTAGGAGACCTAAGTAGTTTTGAAGATATTTATATACTAGTTATAAGATGACCAGAATAACTTACTATTTATTATATAATTAGTATTCTATAATTAATAGTATAGTATTATAAGGATTATACTTCTCTTTATAAATTAAAATTACTATATTAGTTCTATTCTCATAATTGAAGAGGTAGTATTAGTATTTAATAATGATAAAAATATTACTTACTAGTTAGTTAAAAGGATATACTTAGTAATAATATATATCTATATTTAATTGGTAGTTATTCAATAGAGATAAGAAGTTTAAATAAATCAAACTAAGTTTTCTATAAATTAGTATTAGGCTAATAATAATATATAGTTAAACACTTTGAACTCTAAATTACTAAAATTAAGCTAAAAGCTAGTGTAATCATCTTATAAGTATATAGTAGTCAAAGCTGTATTACCATATATTATTAAATTAGGTATATTAAGGTCTATCCATTTTTAGCTTTATATAGATATTGCTTAGAAAACTACTACTAATCTTTTACTTGATTAAATAATTACTAATAACCAATTACTATTATTAATAAATAATAATAGGGAAGTTAAATAACTAATTAAAAATATTCTTATAGTAAAGATATATTAAATAGGAAGAAAGTATTGATAAGAAGCTTCTATTAAATAAGACGGATATTTGAATCTATTATAGGAAGTAATTAATACTAAAGTAAACATAGTAGTATTAGAATAAAATAAAGAGATATATAGGCTAATTATAAATAATAATCGTAATTTAATTTATAGCCCCAGCTAAGTAATAACTAGAGAAGGGGCGAGTAATATTATAAGCTATATTTGAATAACTAGCTAAAGCTATATATAGATATTTAATATTTACCTTCTTGTTCTCATAAGGTTCTAATAGGTTTTAAATAGTACTATATATAGACATTTCTAAATATTTATAGAGGTTTTTCTTTTACTTTTTAGTTTTAAATAAATAGTATTTTGCATTACTTATAGTTGAAGAAGCTTAGGCCGAGTTCTTTATAATAAGGAATAGAGAAGTAGTTTGAATTAGTCTAGTATTAGTATATTACCACTATACTAGTATTCTTTCCTATTATTAAAAACTCAATAGATGGATAGCTATAACTAATAAGTTCTGATTAACTCTTATTATAAATATTTAAAGAACTTAGTAAGTAAATTCTATAATTATCTAGGTATATATATAAGCTAATATGTATATAAAGTATAGTACTAAGGACTATTCTATTCCTCACTATAAACTATGATTTGTGTATTTACTAGTAATTTCTAACACTAATATTGAAGTTCTATAGTTAAATGAGGAGATTGTGAATTGTGAACAAAAAGTCTAGCCTTTTAGGAAAAACCTCTTACGGGATGGATTAGTATAATTACTAATAATAATATTATAATAATAGATAGAAATAGAAAAATATAGAAATAAAGAAATTAACTACTTTGTTTAGTCTCCATATTAATGAATAATAGATTCTTTATTTCTATTCAGATTAATATCAATAATACTTGTTATGAAATAATTAATAAAAAGTTATAAAATAGTAGAACTGTATATTAATTATATTATTATAACTACACTAGTTCAATATTATCCTAAATGCTAAGGGCTACAACTAAGCTCATTCAACTATAAATAGTATAAAATACTATTTATTTAGAACTAAGAAGTAATAGAGAAGCCTTTATAAATACCTAGAAAAGTCTATATATATAATACTACTTAGGGTTTACTAAAGCTCTACTTAGGCGAAAGAGTTAATATTGAATACTTAGGTATAATTCTAAGTAGTCATTTAGATATAATTTACAATATTATTCCCCTTCTCTCTCACTATTATTTAGCTAAGAGTGATAGGTTGAATTATTATTACTATTTATAATTAGTCTATATATCTCCTTATATTATTCTAATACTATTATATCTTTTTTAATATTAACTTACTCTTATATTAAATTTATATAGTTCTCTTACTTATTAAGAACTTCTTAGTAATACTGTCTACTTGG
The DNA here is from genome assembly GCA_004367935.1 of Colletotrichum sidae. Taxonomy (NCBI): domain Eukaryota; kingdom Fungi; phylum Ascomycota; class Sordariomycetes; order Glomerellales; family Glomerellaceae; genus Colletotrichum; species Colletotrichum sidae. Next base: position 1,784 of record QAPF01001129.1, on the reverse strand, counting down.
GTAATATATTCTTATAGTAAGAATAATTACAATTAGCTATTTAGTTTTTTTGTTATTATTTACTAATAGTACTAACTAATAATTAATAACTACCTGTCTAAATAGGACATTGGTAGTAACTTTCTAGAAAATATTTATATAGAACTATAAATACATAAGCTTTAGTATATTCAGCTTCATAATATATAATAATAAGATTTCTTTTATTATATATTTATTATATAGTTCAACTAACTTGTACTTTAATCTTAATAACATATAGTTAGAGATATCTGATTCTGTTTTATTATTAAGTCAATATTAATCTATTTGAGATAGATTTATTTATTCAAATTTCTAATTTCTATTGAATTACTATTATTGTTATATAAATATATATGATTATTTCATATATTCTTTTAACTAAGTAGTAAGTAGTATTTCTCTTACTATTAAATATTCGTATTATCTCTTTAATTATTAAAATAGAATTAATGTAATAACTATAATCTACGAGGAAAGACGTGATTTCTATAGTATTATACTACTAAATATAAAGAACTAACTATATAATGAATAGTAAGTTATTTTAATTATCGTATAATTAGTATATAAATACTTTTAAAACTACTTAGATCCCTTAATTAAATTACTTTTCAGTTCTATCTATCTATAAGTAATAATTAATACTTAATAAACATATAGTACTTATTTATTAATAGAACTACTTCTAAGATCGTTTTATCTAATTAGACTTTTTATTACTTATAATGAGATATAATATACTATAATATTTATAATAACAACTAAAGAACATTAAATATATACTTCTACTTCTATCATATCTATTTCCTTTATATAAAAGCTTTATCTGGTTGGTCTATAATAATTTAGAAATAATAGCTATTTTATCTTTTTATATAAATGAATTCAAACAATAAAATCCATTAATAGATTAGAGTATTAGTAATGAAACATTAAGAAGAACTTTTAGAATTTCCTTTTTACTTTCTTCTAAATATGAATAGTTCTATATATATTATAATTATATATAAGTTAGTAAATACCTTAAGATTGTTTAAATTGGAAGAACTAATAATAGATAGGTTCTAATAGATTTTTATATCTCAAATAATGTATTAAAGAAAACGTATATAATTTAAATATTATTCTAATTTTAAACTTATTAAAAAGGCTATCATTATCTTTACTATTTAGTATTTTGAATTTACTTCTAAAAGTAGGCTATTTTATTATAAAAGAGTATATTTAATAATTTAGATCTAAATAGAAAATCCTAAAAGAAAATTAAATCTTTCTTATTAGATTATTATTACACGTAATTAGGGGGCAAAATCTAGTATGTATTATATATAACTAAATATAGCTATATATACTATACGAAGTTTTATTTTAAGTAGTTTAAATAAAGCGGAGTTTATAGAGATAGTACTAATACTTAAGATTTAATTAATATAAATTCTACTTCTTAAGTATATTATTCTTAATATACTTCTCTAATTTTAAAAGTTCTATTTATAAATTAGTTTTTTTTAAATAATACTAATTAAACCTTCTATTTATATCTTATGAGAAGTTTTTTCTATTATTTTATCATTCTTATTAAATCTCTATTCTTATAATAAGAAGAATAATACTATTTATAAACTATTTAAGTATTTCTTATTAATTATAAAGTATTTCTAATACTTCTAAGCTTTTTATTTAACCTTATTATTACTATAATTTAAGATCTATAGATTCTAACTAGTTATTAAGAGTTTTATTAGAATTTTTAAATATTA
>QAPF01001128.1:0-12892 GCA_004367935.1 Colletotrichum sidae | reverse complement strand
TCTTATAATAATAGCTTTAATATAGTTAATAAGATAGAAGTCCTATAAATAATTAGTAGTTCTATTTATAAATATTAAAATTAAAGTATAATTGTTATAGTTCTAATAATAAGAATAGAAGTTAAAAGTAATATATTCCCCTAAAGTAGTATATAAAGTACTTTTATATTCTATATAATAGATTTTGTATTTTATCTTACTAATACTACAAACTTCATATATTCCTTAAGTAACCTAGTACTTATTATACCTTAAGTAGTTGTTAGTAATATAAATACTTCGTATAGCTAAAATTAAATAGTTAAAAAGCTTCCTATTAGAATATTCTAATTATTAGTACTAGAGCTATTTATTATTTTTTAGAAGTTTTTAAATAGTATTTATAGTATATTACTAATAGTAGTAATGAAATAGGCGCTAGCCGCTTAGGCTGGAATAATTAAAACAAACAAATAAAATAACTTCTCCTAAACCTAATCCTATAGTAATAGAAAATAGGAGGAAACATTTAGAAAAATATATTAAATGAAAAGCGCTGTATTTATAGATCTATAGTATAAAAAGTATTTTAATTATAAAAGTAGTATTTTGAAATCTCAAAGGTAGAGTAGTATGTGAATTATATATTTCTTACTACTATTTAGAAGATAAATACTATAAGTATAAGCTTATAATTTATATATATATACTATTTATATAATAAAAAAAGCCTTAGGTTTCAGCTTATTATAATCCTCCTTTTAGACTTATTAGAAGTTTTAAATAGTAAGTTTAGTTAAAAGACAATCTATTTATATTACTATAATTATTACTAATTCAATTATTTAAATTCCTCCCTATTTTCAATCTTATTTCTACTAGCTAATTTTATCTATTTATTATTTACCTATTAATAATTATTTTAAATTAATTTCTAAATAAATTATAACTAGTTTCTTTATATGAAAGCTATAAAAATATATAAATTAGTAATTTAGTAGGAATATTCTATTTAATTTAAATCTAATAATTAACTTACTAACTTATACATTATTCCTTTATATAATTAGAAAGACCTATATAGTTATATAAATTAGAATAATTAATATAAAATAAAATACTAATCTAAGATTATAGAAGTAGTATTAGAAATGTTTAATAAACTAGTATTAGAAGAATAAGTTTAAATAGAATATATATTTAAAGTCTATTTCAAAAACTCTAATATAATATCTATATTAATATTAAGTTAATCTAATAAGTCTTACTTTATAATATTCTCTAAAACCTAGGTATTGACTTCTCTAATCTTAATATCTTCAATTATTATTAGGATAATTATCTGACTAGTATTTAGCCTTATAAATACTTTCCTAATATTAATAATAGGTTATTATTAAAGATAGATAAAAGGTAACCTATTATCTTATAGTCTTTATAAATTCATACTATTCTTTATATTAAGATATTCCTATAGATATTATTATAAAGTCTAAAGTATTTATTTATAACTAATAATTATAATAAAATTAGAAAAGCTTTACTTTTATATTTATATTACTTATTAGTTAAAGCTTATAATAAATTCATAATATTAAATATTCTATTTTAAATAAATACCCTAGATTATTCTACTATTTAAAAACTATAAATAAATTAGTTATACTAAAAGTCTATTAATTATTATTTAAATATTAACTTTAAGTAGTTTAATTATATTAAGTAAAGCTTTTATATTAATATAGAATTATAGTAATTATTCTACTACTTTAATAAAATAGTTATTATTAGAATTTTCCTATATAGAATTAGAATAAAAGATCCTTTCTATTATTTAATTAACTATAAGATTAATTTAGTAAATATTATTATTACTAATAAGGAATATAGTAATATTAGCTTTTTATAAATTTATTAATAAGTTATTCACTAGTCTCTACTTATATTTAAATAAGTTATTATTAATATTATAACTACTCCTAGTATACTATAGATTTACTCCCTTAAGTATCTAGTAAATAGCAAGGCTACTTCATAAACCTAAATAGAGAAATATATTAAATTCCTAAAAGTCTAGATATTCTATTACTTATAATATACCTTTAGTATTATAAAAGTAGACCCCCTATTTAACTATCTTCTACTATATTACAGGATCTTATTACTTAATCCTTAGGCTTATATTATAGCAATCTAGAAAATAACTTTATATAGATTCACTAATAGTATACTAGTCTTCTATTGAAAAAAGATGCTTATTACTTAATATTAATTTAAACTTTTCTTTTAATATCTTAATATAACTCCTAGTTTATTAGTTTTACTAAAACAAAACTTTCTATTAGGTTTTTAATTATAAAAGCTAGGAATTAAATAAGGCAACTTCTCTATATTTCAATTCTTTTATATATAGCCTCTTATAAATACTTATAGAAACTTTCTAATTTCAACTTTAAGGAAACCGCTTCGATAAATAGTATTCCAAATAGTATTAGTAATAGTTTTTATAAAAAGGTCAAATTCAATAAATAACTAAAGGGTTTATAAATATTTTACTAAAAGCCTTCTTACTAATTAAAGCTTATTTATTAAAATAAAATTAAATACTACCTTTAATACTATAATAAATAGATACTTCTTTATAATATTAATCTTAAAGTACTAGAGAAGGTTGTATTATATTCTAAATATCTAATCCTTCTTATTAATCTTATTATTATATTAATAATCTACTTCTTATATATCCTATATAGCTCTATTTAATATAAATAATTCGCTAAGTAATAACAAGCTATGAAATTCCTAAATAAATTTAACCTACTAATTACTTATTATATATTTATAGTTATATCCCTTAAATGAGATCTTTATAGTAATAAAAACTTATTATATTTAATTAAGAAGAATTAATATTAATACTTATTTAAAGTATTATATAACTAGTATAATATAAATTTGTCAAGTTATTAAATACTATAGCTCTTTCTTACTTCTTCTTATATATAGATCGATAAATCTTAAGGTATCAATAAATCTCTCCTCTCTATATTTATTAGCCTATTATATATTATAATACTATATATAATCTTACTACTAATCTATTAGGAAATTTATCTAAATTACTATACTACTTCTATATAAAGAAAACAGGAGTATAAAATATTCTTTTATATATTACTAGTTATATTACCTAACTTCCTCTTTAAAGTCATTATTTATACATATATAGTAAACTAGAATATCTATTATATAATTTTATATAATTTATATAAAGCCTAATAACTAAATCTTCTAAATTAGTATTTCTTACTATTTAATCTAGCTAATAAGGGTATATAATCTAGCTAGGTATTCTATAAAGTTATCTCAATTTATAATATAATTATCTCTAATAACTATAACTTAGAAATAGCTAAGTAAATATTCTATTATTATTAACTTTTCTAATTTAAATTAGTAAAAAGTTTATTTTTATAAAGATTTAGTATTAATATTAAAATCTCTAGATTATTTATTATATATAGCTATATAAAGTAGAAGATAGTTATTTTAACCTTCTAGATATATTTAGTAGAACTAGTCTTTAGAAAGTATTATAAGAGTTAGATTTATTCTATTCTATAGGTTTAGGAATAGATAAAAAGTCCTTAATTCTATATTTTACTAATAATACTAGTTATTATTTAAAGTGTGTGAATTATTAGGAATAGAAGATTCTATTAGGCCTATTATAATACTAGGCAGGATCTTTACTAAGTAGTATTAAGAGGGAAGGAGAGTTATTTAAGTAATAAATAAAGTATTCATAAATCTAAATTATAATATAAATAATACTTTCTTTAGAGAAAGTATTTATTAAAATAAAGGTTTTATTTAAGCTTAGGGAAATTAGGATATATCTATTAGTATATTAAAAAGAAAATTAAAGCTTTATTAGAAGGTAACAGTATTTATTTAAATAACCCTAGGCTTATAAATATATTACTTTTAACCAATTCATTTAAGAAGAATAATTAGTTTTTTAGATAAAAGAATTCCTCTCTTATAACTAGTAGGGTTCTTCAGTATTATTTTGGTTGTAACTATATATTTATTATAGCTAGAAGTATAAAAATACTTCTTCTAACTTATATTTTATTAGTCTTTCTCTCTTTCTTATCTATAACTTACTAGTTATTACTTGACCTTATTTATAATTAACTTCTTCTAACTATAGCTTAATATAACTACTTTGTTTTAATTAAGAATACTAATACTTCTTATTCTTATAAATTTAAGAAGCCTTATTATTTTTACTTAATTTATAATATTAGTTTTTTTATATTTAAGAAAGTAGTAAGTAGTATATATCTATAAGTTTTAATTCTTTCAGCTAAATTAACTATAAATTACTAATACCTCTTTTATCTTCTTCTATAAGCTAACCTATTTACTAAGCTATTACTAGTCTTATATTCCTATATATTAATATTCTTTAAAATAAGTATTTTAAAGTAGTATTTATACTATAGCTTTAAATCTATAAGGAGTCGTAGGTTATATAAGTAATTTTTTAGTATATCCTTATAGGTTTATAAGATTATAAGAAAGTCTATTTATATATTAAAAAAAAGTTTGTATTCTAGTGAAAAGTCTTTATCTATTAAGCTATTGTTTATCCTAATAGCTAGTATATCTAGAAGATTATTAATTACCTAGTTGCTATATATAGCTTCTTTATTTAGGGGTATAATAGTTAGAATATAGTATTTTATAGCTATTATAAAGAGTGAATATATACTATATATAATAATAAAACTAGCTCTTAGATCTATAAGCCCTATTTTAAATATATTTCTTTTCTTAAAACTCTTTATACTAATTACTTCTTTCATAAAACTTAAGAGATTTATAATTTTAATTATATTAAAGTCTAGTAGTAATAAGGTTATAATTAGATATATTCTAATAAAAACTATTAGTTAAATAGTAAGGATAATAACCTCTTTATTCTTAAGTCTAAGATCCCTTAGAGTTTTGAAAAGACTAAGCTATTATTAATAACTCAACTTGACTTTAGCTAATTTCTCAATATTATTTTTCCTTAATAGAAGATATTATATAATATTTTTAATACTACTTTTATATATATTATTTATTCCTTTATATATAATCCCCTTTTTTAACTATTTTAGAATAAGCTATTTTCCGATATCTAGAAGGATATTAAAGTTTAGTAAAGAATTAAAATTGTAAAATAGAGAATTCTTAATTAAGCTTTAGTTTAATAAAGGAAATACTGAAGTAAAAGAGATAAAGAATATAGAATAGACTTATAAATATAAATAAAACTTTTTTTACTATACTTTTTATTCTGTATTATATTTTTCTGATTATCTAACTTTCCTATTAAAGTAAATAGTTATATAATCTGAAGAAGAAAATGAAATATTCTAACTATTAAAGTCTAGAGCTAGCTTTTTTAACTATTTAAAATAATAGAAATAGTAAAATAAGATACTATTTTTTCTAATTTATAGCCTCCCCTCTTTAAAATTTGGAAGAATAACTTAGAATCTAAGATTTTAGATCGAAAGGTTAGAAAGTTAAGCCTCCCTATAAAATATATAATAAAAATAAAACTATTTCTTTAGACTTATGAATATATATTTATATCTCTAAATATTATTAGAAGAGAAATTAGGGTTTTAGAGAAGTATTTCTTAATATACTACCTGCTTCTCTAGGTTTAACCTAGGGAGATAGATCTTAAATATAAGATCCTTTAGTATTATATTAATAATTTTTTAAATACTTAATAGGTATACTTATTATTAAGTTAAAAGTATATCTTCCCTAATACTATTACTTTCTCCTAGAATTATAAACTCCTTATAATCCTCTACCTCCCTAGTATTTATAGGCTTACCTTCTACTAAGAAGATTTTTTTTAGTTCCAACTCTAGTTTGAATTTATAAATATCTAAGTCTAATAGTTTCTAATACCTTATAAGTATTTAGATAAATTTCTATAAGTAATTACTACTATAAATTAAACCTTAAATTTCTTCTTCTAATAAAATTACTAGTTTATATAAAAAAGAATCTAGTATATATGAAAGAATTTGAAGAGGCTTAGTCTACTAATATTTTAACTTTTACTTTAATAACTTATTAATTACCTTCTTTATATTATAAATTAGTATAAAATCCCTAATTTCTAACCTTTTATCCTAGAAGGTATTAGCCTTCTAAATATTAAAACCTTCTACTACTTTCTAGTATTACTTTATAATTATCTTTATAACTTTCTCCCTATCTTTATCTAGTTAAGTAAATACTTTTATCTCTAATTATAATTCCTCCTTTTTTATTTATATTAATATTTAGTTTAAAACTCTCTATATAAATATTAGAATCTTAATTAGTATTATTATTTTATAGTTATATTTAAGATAGAAAAAAGTATACTTTATTAATATTTAAATTATTATTTAGTCTATAAATAATACTATAAGTAGTAAGAGCTAAAAGCTTTTATTACTACTTCTTACTATTTAAACTAATAAAATATAAGTAATAAGTTAATATCTAACTTTAATAATACTATTAGCCTATAGGTTATAAGTAGAAGTAACTTACTGTTTTATATTATACTTCTTATTAAACTTAATAATATACTACTTATTCTCTAACTTACTATCTATAATAAATATATTATAGAAACTATATTAAATAACTATTTCTTTTTATAAGAACTTTATAATAACTTTAGAAATTACCCTATTTAGCTACTATACTTCTAACTATCTAGTAAAGATATTTCTTATTTTAATAAGATACTACTTACCTATCTCTAAATATCTAAATTAACTCTATTAAATAAGTATTTATATCGAATAGTAAAGCTATAAAGGTTATCTATATACCTAGTTTAGTATAGTTAATAGTTTAAATAGTATTTTACTATTTTATATATTTCCCTATATATACCTATTTAGTAATACTAATTAGATAGCTTATAGAAAACTACTTCTTAACTATAATACTTATTCTTATTATATATTATAATAACAAGCTTTTACTATACTATAGAATTATCTTCTAATTATTAAAGTATTAGTTTATATAATACTATTCATATAAAAAACAACTAGTCTTATAGCTAGAATATTAAAACTTTATACTTAAACGCTTTATAACAATTAGAATTAATACTAAATAGCTTCCTTAGAATTACTAGATAATAAGTAATCTACTGAAATTTATATAATTAGATTTATAAATTACTTAATATAACTATAAGGAGTCTTAATTTAAAGTCTATAATACTATTTATGAAATGATTAATATCTATATTAAAGACTTCTTCTATAAATTATCTATTACTAAAAGAATATACTTTATTAAAGAAAGCTTATATATTTTTATTTATAAACAAGATCTACTTATTAATCTAATTATCTATATTTCTTTCTCTAGCTTTATTATTTCTATTAAATAATTTAAAATCTTTTTAAAATAACCTATTAACTACTAAATTCGCCATATTATTAATATAATAAACTTTAAAGTTAAATATCTATATCTAGAATATCTAGTAAATAATAAGTACTTTTAAAAAGTCTAATATTATACTATTAAACTAAATTATTAATATTTTCATATCTATTTCTAATAAGAAATACTAGTTATATAGATAGTTATAAACTTATTTTAAAGTTTTTAATAACTTCTAAAGCTTTTTTTTCCCTATATTATAATTAAGTTTTAAACTTATAAATAATCTACTCTTATAATAAGTAATAATTCTCTTTTATTTGATAAATTATCTTAAAACTATATTTTAACTAGTTCTATTAATATTAACTACTAAGTAGATTTATCCTCCTTCTTAATTATAATTAATAGAAATAAATATAGAAATACTTTAAGGTTTATCTTATAACTACTTTATTATAATCCTCTATAATTCTAACTATTAGAAAAGAATATTCTTTTTAAATAAGTTATTAAAAAAGTATATAATAGTAGAATAGTCTTTTATTTAACTATAATAAAATATAGTAATACTTAAGAATAATCTAACTTCTAAAATATTATAATATACTTTCTATTTTTTTATTTTAATAATCTTAAATTCTTCTAATTACTAATTATATATCCTATATATATAACTTATAATAATAATTATTTCCTATACCTACTATAATTTAACTACTATAATTATATAACAAACTAGTTTAATATTTATAAGAACTCTATTAATATTCTAGATATATTCTAAAATATATTCATAAATAACTTAATACTATAAGTTATCTTTACTATTATATATAATTATTAATTTTCTTATTATAATATTATCTAGGAATACTTTATAATAATTGAGAATTAGATTATAGAAAATCCTTATTATAATTTATATAAATTAAGTAATAAAATTAATACTTCTTATAAGTAAAATGTAATATTCAAATAGGTTTAATAATGTTATAAAAGTAGTTAAATCTTAACTCTTTAAATTAAGAAGAATCTAATTATATCTTAAGAAAATATTGAAAAAGAATAAAAGTTTATATATATTGAAGTCTTCTAAAAACTTATTAACTCTTAATAGTAACTCTATATTTCAGATTATAATACTATTAATCTTAATAGTTAAATTAATAAATCTTATCTTACTATCCTTCTTCTTAATAAGGAAAGAAAAGTTTTAATATATGGTATAATTATACTTAAGAATTCTATTCTAAATATAAATCCTTAGTATTTTAATAATATTTTTAATTAACCCTTTAAAGATTAGAATTAACTTTACTTACTATATTTTATATAAGACTATTTTAATTATCTATAGTAATATAACTAATTTAAATAACTTTCTAGAATAATTAAAATTATATACTAGTTTTTATTCTCAAGCTTTCAGAACTTCTACTAAAAGTTCTTTCTTAAGTTTCTATAAATAACCTATAAAATCTAAAATCTTATTTAATTACTCTAAAATAAAATACTCCCCTATATAAATCTTTAAAAACTTTAGTATAATTATATTTATAAATTATCCCTTAGAATTATTCTTAATAATTTTCTCTACTTCTATTTATATTATATAAATCTTTAAAAACTTTAGTATAATTATATTTATAAATTATCCCTTAGAATTATTCTTAATAATTTTCTCTACTTCTATTTATACTTTTAATTTCTACTTAAAATCGCCCTCAAGCGTTATTTTATCTAATAAAATATTATTAATTAGATTAATCTTTTTATTCTTTATCTTATATAGTATATTAATATTTTTAATTAGTCTTTTTTAAATATCTACTATTATAATATACTTAGAAGTTTTCTAATCTATTAATATAATATTAAATACTACTACTATTTTATAATTTCTATAATAAAAACTCTTCTAATTCTTCTTCCCTCTTATTAAAACTTATTAAACTAATAGTTTAAATCTATAAAAACTTTAGGAATACTTCTTATTATAAAATAGATAGTCTAATTTATATTTCCTAAGAAATATAATAATATAGTAAATCTTATAAACCTTCAGCTTAATTACTTAGTAAATGAAAACTTCTAAAATTTCTTAAAATTCTTTTTTTAAATTATTGATTATTATAATAACTTCTTTATTATTATCTAATTATATTTAGACTTCTTGAAATACTTAGTCTTATAATTATAATATACAATTTATAAAGTTTAATTTAAAACTAAAAACTAGTATATTTAATTCTTCTTCTTCTTCTTCTTTATACTAACTATTTTTTCTTATAAAAAATAACTATTTATTAATATAGGATTATTAATAGAAACTACTAATTTCCCTCTCTTAAAAAAAGAAATAAACTATAAAACTTTTCAATCTAATTAAAACCTCTTATATCTATAATAATATTATAGAATTTTACTATTAAATTCAAAATATAAAATAATAATAAAGTATTAAACCTATTATTTTTAAACTAAAATACTTTAACTATCTAGTTTGAAATATAATCTAATATTAGTTTTATTTTAATAGTAAATAGGGTACTTAGCATTAGAAACTTTATAATATAGCTTTTAGGCATAATAAAGAATCTAATATTAAATATATAGTAATTACCTAGCTAGATATCCTTTATTATTACTCTAGCGAAATCTATTATATATTTAATATCTATAATACTATAGAAGTTTAATCTTATTAGAATTATATAAAACTACAAATTAACTTCCTATATATATTCTTTAGAAATAATATTAATTACTAAATTTATATTAATAATTCTTCAGATTTTAAAACTTACTAAATCTACAAATTAGATATTAATCTAGAAATATATTACAATAAAGTTATGAATTATTATTAAAATTATTATTATATAGTCTACTATAGATACTACTTCTACTACTAAACATACTACCTTAATATTAATATTATAACTATATATAACTTAGTTAGATTAAACTTATAAATATATAGCTTGAATATTACTGAGTATTTCTAAAAATAAAAGTAATCTTATTACTTATAGTTAAATATATTTATAATTCTAATACTCTATCTACTTCTAAATTATCTAGTTTTATTCTCTAACCTTATTATAAAATACTATAAAATCTTTATCTATAAGAAAAAAAATATCTTATACCTTCTTATTTTTAAAACACCTATCTATAATAATTTTTATATACTTATAACTAACTTAAATATATATAAGCTAATTATAATAAAATAACTCCTCTAAAACTAAAACTTACTTACTAATTTTTTTATAATAGATATAATATATAAAATTCTAATTCTCTTTATTTAAAGAAATAGTAAAACTAGAAGTTTCTATCTATTTAGTCTTCTTTATATTTAGTAAGTAAATAGGCTCCTCAGTATTTAGTAAAATTTCCTTATTATTAAATATAAATTCTATTACCTATATACCCTTAAATACCTATATAAATATAGGTTTATAATAGGTTATAATTAGATCTATAAATCTACTAATCTTTAACTTATATAAGTTATATAGTAAATAATAATTATTAATTAACTTCAATTTATCTATAGTTTTAATATCTTCTACTTTTATCTTCTTTAGAACTCCTTTTAAAACTTCTCTAACTTCCTCTCTAAATAACTAATTAATTATAATAATATTTAGAATAAAATAAATATTTTCTATCTAATTAGATTTCTTCTCTAATATAAACTACTTCTTTCTTAAAATCTTTACTAAGAGTAGTACTACTAATTAAACCTAAGTAATCTATTATTTATTTTAAAATTTCATTCTAATAAATTACTATTATACCTAAATTTATTTATACTTCTAGAATAATATTTAAAAATTAAAATATTATATTTAGCTATAAGATACTACTAGTAATCTAATAGGATAGATATAAAGTCTCTTAGTAATAAATAGTATAACTATCTTATAATCAAACTACTTATTAATATAACTATCCTATATAATACTACTTTCTATTTTTCTATATTTAGATAAATCTTATTAATCTAATAGTAGTAGTTATTATAATTAAAATAGTAAATCCCTTTAGAAATATACTAAATAAACTGAAATTAACTAAATTTCTAGTAATTATCTAAACTATATTAATAATATACTATAAACTAATTCTAGGTAAATTAGTTTTAAAAACTATTATAATATTAGAAGCTACTTTAATTCTACAACTTACTACTTCTATTTTAAAACTACTATCCTCTATAGTTAGTATTATATTAAACCTATAAATCTATAGTATAAACCTTATAATTACTATTATTACTTATATCTATAGTATGTAATTTAACTACTAGTCCCTAAATTTTTCTAAAACTATCTATAAATTTATAGAAACTAGTTTCTATCCTAATAAGTATTAATTAGTTAAAACGTAAGTTTTTAAACTAAAATAAAAACTACTTATTCTTATTACTAAGTTTATTTGTAATAATTTAGACCTTCTTAGTAGCTTTTATAATTTTCAACTAAGAAGTTAAATTAGTAGGTATAGTTATTAATATGGTAAAAATAAGCTAACTAGTTAACTATTTTAAAAGAATTTAATCTCTAGCCTATTAGGATAGCAAATACTTAAAGGAAGCCTAAAACATTTTAACTAATTAAGAAATCTTATAATAAAAATTCCTAGCAATCTCTTTAAAAACTAAGAATAAGAACTAGTATAAAGAAATATAAATAAAATTAGTATTAAGTAAAATAATATTTCTATAGATTCTTATTCTTTTTTAAAAGTTATTTATAATAATTAAATAATTAATTATTTCTATTAAATTATCTAAAGTTAAATTAATACTATAACTTATAGTATAAAACTTCTTATCAAAATTATAATTAGCTATAAAATTAGTAATACTATAAATTCCTATAAGAATATCTCTAGTATCCTTCTAGATATACTTATTAATTATTATAATTTCAACAGTATACTTATATTATATATTGTAATAAAAAGAGATTTTAATAATTATTTTATACTCTAGCTTATTAGAAATCTGTAAAATATAGCCTTATAGTTATCTAAGAAATTAGACATGATATTTCTTATAAACTTAAAAGTATTCTTAGATTAAAAAACTATCTTTACGATTATCAACTAAACTATAATTAACTTTAAGAATATTATAAATTTTCTTATAATTATTAAATAGTTAAATAAATTATTAAGAATTTATATAAGAAATATCTAAATACTTTAGTCTTCTTTATAGTTAGATAAAGAAGTATCTCTAGATTTATTAGGAGTAATTATTATATAAAATTAGATTTTCTTAAAAACTGATTTATTAAATAAGAACTCTATTATAATTAGATAAAGAAGTTTAGGAGCTTTCTCCTTATTATTAATTAACTATTTAGTAGTTATTATTATTATTATTATATTTTTAAGTATTTTTTAAATATTA
>QAPF01001127.1:0-13221 GCA_004367935.1 Colletotrichum sidae | reverse complement strand
CGTAAGCCCTGAAGACCTGATCTCATCAGCACGACGATAATACTGTTACCTGTACCTCGTAACCTCGACTTACTACTAACAGACTCACCTCTGCTAGACCTAAGGCTGGCCGTAACAATATAGTAAAAAGAAAAGTTACTAATATTAGTTACGCTATACTATAGGATATATAATAACTATACGTATTACTATATATATAGTAGTATGCCTTCTACGCCTTACTAGTAATAAGTACTAAGTACCTAGTGCTAGCTATAGCTAATTATATAGTAATTAGTAAGCAATTACTATACTATAGATCTAAAGCTTTATATAACGCCTTACGCCCCATAATATAATAATAATAACAATAAATAACCAGAATACTACTTTGTACCTATATAGCAAGATCACATACGGCATGCATTACCCTCCAGATAAACCAACATAAACCTAGAAACTAAATACTATAAAGTGTTATTCTTTCCCTACTAATTTATTACTATATTATTACTCTTCTATATTTAGTAGTTAGTATCCTTCCTAATACTCCTTCCTTATTATTTAAATAAACTATACTATATAACTTCTAAATATCTTTATATTACTGAAGTATTACAACTTCTAATTAACTAAAGGCTAATTATAAGTAAAAACCTTTTTTATTATTCTTTATAAAGCCTTCCCTATTTCTCTTCTTTTTAATAATAATAATAACCTTATATATATATCCTTTTACCTTTTATATAAAAGAGTTTTGAATATTAATATATCTCTAGCTTTTAAAGAGAAGTAAGGCCTCTATTTTATTTCATCATTTATTTCTATATATATCTTATCCTTTTAGTATTCTTTCTACTTATTACTAACCTTATCTTTCTAATAGAATATTACTATTACCTCCCATATTCCCCCTAAGTATGTCTATTATACTACTATTTCTACTTAACTACTAATTATTCTTAAAAATATTAGCTATTATTTCTACTTCTAGTAGTAGTAATAATTTACTTCCCCCCTTTTTTTATAGTAGTTATAAATATATTATAACTTCTATCCCTATAAGTACTTATATTCTACTTAATAGGTATTTAATTATTCTAATATTATAATAGGTTAAGCTTTATAAAGCCCTTATTTTAAAAAAGGTGAAGAAGTAGGTAGAGTGTGGTGCAGTCTATAATATCCCCTACTCCTACTATATTTACTACTTTATTATTAATATTAATACTAAGTTTTATATAGACTAAACTAATATATACTTAAGTATTACTTACCTAGTTTATATAAGTTATATTAATATAATAAATAAGTTATAGTAATTACTATACTTCTTATACTAATAATAGCTATTCTTACTTAGGCTTTATAAGTTCCCTACTTCCCCTATATTACTACTCTATTTATATATTAATAGATTGATATATCTGCCTTCCCTACCTACTAAGCATTACTCTAATTAGCCTAAGCTATATTAAATACCCCTATTAATAACAATAATACTACTATATATATTCTCTATTTATTACCTATTAGGTTACTTTGCTAATACTCATTCTAGGCTTATTATTTTTTCGCTTTTATAGCTAGAATTACTAGTTATACCTTATACCCTATAACCTATACTAATACTATAGCCCTAGCTACTACTATACTCCTTAGCCTCACTACTACTATACTTACCCTAGTTATCACTATGCCTATACCTACTGCTCCTATACTTACCGTAATTATTAATATAACTTTTTTTTCTAAGGTTTACGTTAAGTATTTTATCTCTATTTTTAAATAACTTATTATAGTTTTTATATTAATAAGTTCCTCTTATTTCTATATTTAATATACTATTACTAATAATATTTTAGAGTTTTAAATTATTCTTTTCTATAAGTAATAGTAGTATTAATAATAATACTTAATCTTACTCTTTTTACTCTTATATTAATACTATTCTACTTATTATATTATTATTCTTTCTTATCTTTAAGTTAGTCCTACTTATTTTATTCTATTTATATATCATACTTTTAGTTTAGGTTTAGCCTTATTACTACTCTTTTTTAACCCCTAGGCTTTTAAATATTACTTTTTCTTACTACTAGGTTTTCTTATACTTTATAACTAACTTCTTATCTTCTATATAATATTTCAACTTTTAAATATCCTCCTCACTACTATAACCCTTCTATTATATTAAATATTATTATTTTCTTATTAATCTATAATAACTAAGTATATAATTAACTTTATAGAGAAGTTCCTTTTTAATATTTCTAATTAGTAATAACTTAGTATTATCACCCTTTCGTCGTGAAAATAGCTTTAATAATAATATAAGGAAAACATTATAAATATAGTAATAATATAGTATACTTAATCTATATACTAACTTATAATTCCTAATAATATCTAATATACAGAATAGCTCTAGCTACTTATCTAAAAACTTACTATTTAGTTTCTACTACTTAATATTCTTATTAAATAGTAATACCTAGTCTTTAATAGAGAACTACTTTACTTACTATTTTTTATTATATATCTAAATTTATTAAACCTAGGTCTTACCTAGGAGTAAGGCTAGCTTAGCTTAGTTATATTATAATTTTATTACCCTTTCTTCTACTAAAATATTTATAATTTCTAAATCTTATAATAATAATATATACTTTAAAATAAGTAAATCTATACTAAATAATATTTTATTTAATAAAACCTTAATTAATAAGTAGAATATATTATTATATATAAATTATATAAGGTGAATATACTATACTTAATCTACTTAGTCTTATATATAGAAGTATTTTAAGTAGTATTTAATATTTTAATTTTATTATTCTATCTACTTATTAGTCTATAGGTAAAATATAATACTTAGTCATTACTTAATCGTTAGTAGGTAGTAGAAATACCTCTAAAACTTACTAGTAAATAAAAAGCTTTAGTTAATAATAATACTTTTAGGGATTCTAAACAATATAAAGACTTTATAGAAAAAGATATTAACTAGCTTATTCGCTATAAGCTATATATTTATAAGGATATAAATACTATATTTTATAAACTTATTAACAACTATAAGGAATATATTATATAATTTCCCCCCTAGTAGTATAATTAAGTTAGAGAGATTTATAATAAAATCTATAGAGATTTTAACATAGGGTTATTATAGTATAAATAGTAATACTAAGTAATTATATAAATAATAGTATTAAGGTTTTATCTACTAGCAGGTTCTATAAAAACTAATATACACCTTAATATCTCTCCTTATCTTATTCTAATAGTAGTTATATCATAGTAGCTTTAACATCTAGGTTACTCTAAAATACCTTACTATTACTATATTATAATAATCTTCTAAGACTTCTTACTTAATCCCTTCAGCCTAAAGTATATAAATTTAATTATTAAATATTAATAGTCCTCTCTTATCTATTTTCTATATATCTAGACTTCTCAAACTCTACTTACCCCTAGCTTTTATATTAAGAACCTTCCTCCTAACTTACTATTACTCTATTATAAAAATATCTTTCTATTATAATATTACTAGGTAGCTTATTATTAATTAGTTCCCTCTATTTATTATTTTAAAAAAATACCCCTTAGTACTTTTTTATAAAATATATAACTTATAAATTATAGTTCTAATAATAAGTTTAAATAACTAGCTAACTACTCTATTACCTCTCTAGTATAAGTAACTTTTTAATACCCCCTAATTAGTCCTTTTATAATTATTAGGTTAGGGTTAGGTACCTACCTTAGTAGTTTTACTACTATAACTCTACTTTAATATTTATAAACCCCCTTATATTAGTATAGCTATTCTAAGTAGTTTCTACTCCTTTACTATATCTTCTAAGCGCCTCCTTATACTTACTACTATCTCGTTATATATAATATTTCTTATAGTTTTACTATAATCTAGTCTTCTAGAAAGCCTATCTATAGGGTTCTAAATACTAGGTTTAAACTTAATCTCTATATTAAATATTATTAAGTTATCAAATTACTATAATTACTATATATTTAGTCTCTTTTTTATATTAAAAAACTATAAGTTAAAATAATCTATCTAGACTACTACTATATCTTTTAAATAGCTAATATATTAATACTACTTCTTAAGGCTATTAATAATAACTAGTAGCTTATTATTACTTATATTATAATATATTTTTATACCTATAAGTTTTTAAGAGTAGAATATAATAAGGTGCTATTTTCTATTATATAACTAGGAGAAGACTATACTAATTATAAACTTCGAAATATCTATATAGAAAGTAATTAGTAATATAGAGTTAAAGTATCTTAGTATAGGTATTTTAATAAAAGCTTTTTATAGCTACTTAAAAACTACTTCTACTAAACTATATAGCTCTAGTTTCCTTTATCTACCTCTTTTTAATTTATTTATAAGAAATATTATAATTTTTAAATAGTTCTATATAAATTAGTAATAGAATCTTATAAAATTAAGAAATATTTAGATATCCTTAATACTAATAGGTACTAGCTAACTCTTGTTACGACCCGTTGGAACTACAGGACCAGGGAACGCCCCGCAAGGCACTCAGCGGTTACAGGACCTTTGTATGCAAGATGACACGGGAACAACAGGGACTCCGCTCGGCACGGAAGAACTATGGTACAAGTCACGTGGCGATAAGGAAAGGACCGATCTGTGATAAGCGGTCCCTAGGTTAGGACCGATGTGCTAAGGGTGGTCCACGGTGAGGACCGACTTCAGGGTATCGGTCCCTAAGGATCAGGACTTGTATATAGGATGAACTCGAGTCCGCTCGAGGTCAGACTTCTATAGCTCTTCAGCAATCAACTTTGTGATTATCCTCGGATACTCCTAGCCTTATTCCTGTGATTATCTCACAACCCTCTTGTTGGACTTACACCTGATCACTGTAAGCCCTTCAGACTTCTATAGCTCTTCAGCAATCAACTTTGTGATTATCCTCGGATACTCCTAGCCTTATTCCTGTGATTATCTCACAACCCTCTTGTTGGACTTACACCTGATCACTGTAAGCCCTGAAGACCTGATCTCATCGGCACGACGATAATACTGTTACCTACGCATCGTAGCCTCAACTTACTACTAACAGACTCACCTCTGCTAGACCTAAGGCTGGCCGTAACAACTCTCTACTACTTCAATATAATCTTATTCTATAGATATACTATCTATACTAATAATATACCTTAAAAATATAACTTCCTACTTATAAAACTCGTACTTTTCCCTATTTAAATATAAACCCTATTAGTATAACCTATTGAAAACCTTATATATATACTTTTTATATACTATAGGGTTAGTACTATATATCAGGATATTATTAAAATATATAATATAAATAATATTAACTAGCCTAACTAGTATCTTATTAATATAAGATTAGAATATTATAAGGGTATTAGCTAATCTAAATAGTATAATAGTATATTTAAAATAGTTATATTATATATAAAATACTATTTTCTACTTATCACCTTTCCTGATATATATCTAGTAATATGTATTCTTAATATCTAGTTTTAAAAAGACTTTGTTATTTAAAAAATAGTCTAAAATCTCTCCAATTAGTAGGAGAAGTATATAGTCTTCATATATTACCTTATTTAAAGCTTTATAGTTAATATAAAATTATAGCTTATTTCCCTTTTTTAATATAAATAGGATTAATACCCCTATTAGACTATATAAAAAGCGGATCTATCCCTAGGCTTCTATTTTAACTAAGTATTCCCTAAATACCTCTAGTTCTCTTTTTAATAATAAGTAGATTAGTCTTTATAATATTATAATCCCTAATTTAAATTTAATAGAATACTTATATATTAAGTAGGTAAGGAGTTTTACTACTTTTATCTTAGAAAATAATTCTATATAATTATTATACTATTTATATTAATCTTCCTTATTACTTACTTTATCTTTATCTATTATATTAATAGGCGTAAGGATACTATAAACTATATATATTATAATTATAATTTAGAGTTACTAAAGCTACTTCTAAGATATTACTATTTATAGATATTTTTTAAATAATAGGTATTTCTAAATCTTTACTTTCTAGTTAATTAGTAAGTTTATTTCTTCTAATTAAAATATCCCTAAGATAAGAGTTAGTATCATAAGTACTACTATTATAAACTAATATAACTACTTCTCTACTATACTATTACTATTAGTTACCTCTACCTAAAAATAGTAACTTCCTTATATTACTAGTAATATACTATTTATTCTTATAAGTAGTATAGTTAGGTAGACCTTAACCTTTAGTAAATACGCTTTAATATACTTACTACTAATCATATTAACCTCTAACCCTAAGTCTACAAACACCCTACTAGTTTATTAGTAATTATCTAATTATAATTATAGTAGGATTTCTAGATAGTACCTTTAGACTTAACCCTACTTATTAGTAACTACTATAAAAATACTATTAAAATTTATTACTATATTCTTAAAATAGCAATACTATAAGTGCCCTTTCTTACTATATTTATAATATATAGTCTTATTATATTTACCTACTAAGTAACCTATATACCTATATCTATAGTAAGTAGAATACTCCTTCTATAGCTTAAAGTAGTCTAGCTACTTATAACTTTCCTCCCTATAATTATAGTAATATAAAGCAGTCCGGGTTAATTATTATCACTATTCTAGTTTAATAGGTTATTAAGTAAGTATAGGAGTTCTTATATTATTATTATAAGTTATTATTTAATAGTTATTTAGAAGTTACGTCTTATTAGCTAAGTATTCTTACTTCGTCTTAACTTCCTAAGACTACTTAATATATCTTACTAATAATATAAATTCTATATAAATATAAAGTAACTAGAGCTAGAAGTTAATTATTTAATATATAATAAGTTATAATTTATTTAGTAATAAAGAGATCTATTATTTTTCTAAAAAATAATAAAGTAATTCTATCTTAAAAATATTATATTTTACTAAAAAGTAGTCTACTATTTATATTAATTACTATAATATATATTCTAATTAGAAAGTTATTATTACTATATAGTTTTTAAGATCTAATAACTAGTTTTTAAAGAAGTTTTTAAACTCTCCCTATAAAATCAAAATAATTATAAAAAAAGTCTTTTTATTTTTCTATAAAATAATATATTTAAGCTAATTTAACTTACCTCTAGAGATATCTTATTATAAATACTATTTATTCTCTATTTATACTTATATAGGTAACTTATAAATTAAAATAAGAATAATAATTAAAAAAGAATATCTATAAATCCTTAAAAGATCTTTTAAAGTAAGTTAAAATAAAGAAAGATAAAAAATAATAAAACTAAAAAACCTCCTTTATTATACTACTTATAGGAAACTTAATTAATTTATAAATTAATATTTCTCTAAAAGTTATATCTTAGGTTATTAGAAGTAGCTATTTAGGAAGTATAATTATTTCTCTACTTTATAGGTATTTAAATTTTACTTATTAGTTATATATATAGGCTTTATAATATATAACTTCAAACTATACTTCTAGTTCTCTTTCGTCTTCTATAAATAATTTGAAGTATTTATTAGTTATATAACTTTAAGATAAAAAGCTTAATTTAGTTTAGTTTTTAATATCTTCCTAAAAGAAGTTATTCCTATTACTAATACTTCTTTACTAGGGGATTACTAAGGTATCTTAATTAATTTAGTAAGTATTTATAATTATATTAACTCTTAGTTTATTATAATTATTAAAAAGTTTTAGACTATTAATCCTAACTATATATATATATAAAGTGAGAAGTAAATATACTATAAATATGAAAATAAGTCTCTATTAGTATTAAAGCTAAAACCTACCTTTTCTTTTCCTATACTATATTTCTATTCTATCCTCTTAAAGTCACATGTTTACTTCACCTTTATAGTGGGGCCCCATCTTCCAAGCAGATAGGCTGCATAGGCTACTTGCGCCCCGACAATTAGCCTAGGTAAATCGTCATCTACAGTTATGACATGTCTACTAAATTGAATAACAGCTCATTCTAGCTAGCTAGGAGTATGTTGCTTTTGAAGATATCGGATGTAATCAACTAAAGACACGGAATACAACCGTTAGTTGAAATTGAGGTTGTTGTTCTGTCCAAAACTGGGCCTGATTGTTGGTACAGGGCTGACGACAACACGCGCAACGATGGCCACCTTCACCTCAGTCGAGCCATCTCAGTTAATACAGCAGCCTAACAGAACAAACGCAGATGGTGACATTCACACCTGCACCTAGCATGAATGGACGCAGCTGTTCAAAAACCGGCGTACTTCTGCAAAAGCATAAGCACAGAGACCACCGTTCTCCACAAGGACCGAATGGCATCGCCCCAGACAGACCTCACGGCGTGGGAGGGCGTACAGTATTCGTCAACTCCCCGGCAGAACCACACCATGGCGATAAGATTATTCGAGCACGGGCAAGCCGTGTCACACGACTGACAACCTTTTCGCGGCCACACAACCTGACACGCCACAGGGGCACAACCCACGATGCTCGCAAGCAGAACGTCTGGTGCAATCTATGCACGGAGGACAAGCCCTTCAGCAGGCATTATCGCGTGATACACCCTGACGTAGACTTCCCGGGCAAGCATACACTAGGAGATGGGGAGGCTGGGAGGGTTGTGGGATGGGTTGGGGAGTTTACCAGGACCGGACCAGGTCGCCCAAGGGTGGTGACGTCCACGCTGGTAATAATTACTGACGGGACGCAGCTGCACTAGGCCTCTTTTGGGATGCGTGTTGGATTGGCTGGACATAATCCTTGGTTGCTGCTGATGCGGCGGCGACCAGTAGGATCACTTCCGGGGGACTACCCCGGAACGGGTTATGCGGAGCGGCTCATGCCGGAGCGGCATCAAGGCCCGTGCCCCAATTCTTCCGGAGGACTTCGCCCGTGCGCCATGGTGTTACCTTCCGAGAAGAGATGGATAGCCCCCCCTCAAGCATTGTTCGTTGGGCCTACAGCACGAAACGGAGGATGCTAAAATGAAAGCCAAGATCTTATGATCGTCTCAGTGCCGTGACCTGGTATTGACTACCACTAAGGAACTTCTCCAATGGTGCTTTTGGACTAACCGCGATACAAGAGCAACGAGACCTGATATTATCATCTACCTATCCTTATGTATATATCCAACTAACTGAGTGAATGTGTTCCACGAACGGTGAGATAAGTTATGCTCATCGTCACCCTCTTGCCAAAGCGTGCCAACTGCTGCGCCTTCAGCTTAGTTGTCCTCCTCATTCTCATAGTCCTTGACTGCGTACTGGTAAATGGTTCGGGCTGCAACTCCAGCCTCATCTTGGTTGTCCTTCTCATTCTCATAGTCCTTGACTGCGTATTGGTAAATGGTTCGGGCTGCAACTCCAGCCTCATCTTGGTTGTCCTTCTCATTCTCGTAGTCCTTGACTGCGTATTGGTAAATGGTTCGGGCTGTGACTCCGGCTTCAGCTTGGCTGTCCTCCTCGTTCTCATAGTCCTTAACTGCGTATTGGTAAATGGTTCGGGCTGCAACTCCGGCTTCAGCTTGGCTAGCCTTCTCATTCTCATAGTCCTTGACTGCGTATTGGTAGATGGTTCGGGCTGCAACTGCAGATTCAGCTTGCTTGTCCTCGAAGTTGGCATACGCCTGCTACTAAACACTCACCCTCCTTGGAGGTCGGGGCTGCAATTGCAAGTACGGCACTTGCGATCAGGAGGCAGATAGAGGACTTCATTGTTGCTGATGGCGGTTCGGCTTGGCTAACGTGGAGCGTGATATGACTTTATGAGATGAGGGCTTCTTGTGGCTTGTCTATGCTGAATAGAATTCGACTGGAATCTTAGTTAGGGACTGGCAGTTGGTATCCTTTTGTATTCAATTCCTCATCCAAGACTCTTGATCTTCCCGACTTGCAAAGTCTACCACCCACTCGCGAACCCCGCAACCCTCCATCTCCATCTCCTTGCTGTTCTTTCAGATCGAAGTTGACCGACAACAATCCGACTATCTATCACAGCCAGCCCCGCAGCAACAGGCACAAGCAGAGGGCGTGACGCCTTTCTCTACGGACTGGGTCCTCTGTCATGGAGCGTATACTGATGCTACCTGAGCGATGCGTGATGCTGCATCCAAGGTGTGATATAGATGCGAGTGAACATCCTCCCATGGTTTCCTTCTTGCAACATGTCACCGGATCAGGTAAATATGCCTAGATAGGTAGTCTGAGCCGCCGAGTGAGGTGGAAGACAAGTAGGTCAGATGCAGTAGCGTTGCCATCTATGCCTGCATCTATGCCCGAATCATACGTTTTTAATCTTGCATCAATGGCGACATTGGAGTCACCAGCTCCGTGACGCTGAACTCTTAGGCCTCAACCCTCATTCTGGGTAGCTTTGTCTAAGCTGCAGAGTGAGGTTGAAGATAAGGAGGGAGGTTAGATGCAGTAGCTTAGCCAACTGTGCCCGAATCCCACATTGTTGATCTTATGCTGGCTTCATCTGAGCTGTGGAGTAAGGTGGGAGATAAGCAAGGAGGTCAGATACAGTAGCTTTGCTACCTATACCAAAGTCCCATATTGCCAACCTTATGATGGCATCATCTGAGCGGTGGAGTCAAGTAGAAGATGAGGAAGGAGGTTAGATACAGTAGCGTTGCCACCGATACCAAAGTCCCATACTACGTAGTATTGTAAACCTCGTGATGGCATCATCAGAGCTGTGGAGGAAGGTAGAAGATATGGAAGGAGGCTTAATATTCGAAATATGATATCTGAATCGGGATGCAAACGCGTAACCGGATAAAGCTCAAAGTGCGGTCCTCGCGGAACCTCTCCCAAAGCCACCGGGTGGAGGGGAGTGTAAACCAGGGGCGTACTCGAATTACCCGCTTTCCAATAGCAACCACACAAGCTATGGTTCATTCAATGCGACCCGGTTGCAGGGTATTATCCAATGATGTCTTCATTCGCTCCATGTCTAAACATATTCCACTTGCTTGTAAAGATCTAACCACAAGACCCCTATTTCTTTCATCAAACACTCTCTCCTTGTCGCCCTTTCTTCGTTATACGTCGTTAAGAACCTACTTTAGCTGTTACAGCCAACCCTGAATACGATGAACGACACGAAATACTTCAAGGTCGAGCAGGAGTCGAGCGACTCTTCGGAACTTGGAAGCCAAGACCACGCCCTTTCTGGCGACGAGAGCGGTCGGCTCATGAGCCAGCAGCCGAGAAGTGTCGCGGCTAGACTCTCCCACATAGTCAAGCGCAGCTGGTGGCTTGTCGGTCCTTTCCTCTGGCTTCTCTCCCTCCTCTTCACCTGGATAATCGCATCAGCTGCCTCGAAATCTCCCTACGATGTGGCAGTCGGGCTGGAAACAGAACTAGGTAAGCAAGATAGTTTGTTGCGGCAGCACAACTGGTATGTCAGAGGCATCTGCTGACCTCCGCGCAGAACCTATCAAGCCACACATCGAAATGTACACGACAACCTTCTCCAGTGACTTGGACTGGGACGAGAACGGGCAACTCCAGCGAGTCTCTAGGCCCGGGTCGAAACAGTTTGTGGGAGATCCAAGTCCTGAGATCGACGCAAACTGGGAGCACATCACGAACGGTAAGTGTCTGTCCTGCGTGGTGCTTCACGGCGAAAATCACATAATGCTTATGCGATCTCGAAGGCGTGGTCGTGGACCTCAAAGGTGAAGCCGCAGAGACGGTCATAGGCAAGACGTACCAGAAGCCAGATGGATCGTGGTACGTGGGTATCGAGGCTTTCCATCAACTACATTGTCTCGTGAGTGGTCCTCAATTCAGACCAAACATAACATCATGACAAATGTGCTAACCATCCGGCGTAGAACATGGTCCGTAAGTCGTTGCATGTCGACTACTATGGAATCAATGAGCCCGATCCCCATCCCCACAAGATGCATATCGAGCACTGCATAGACGCGTTACGTGAGGCAATCATGTGCAGAGCGGAACTGACCTTCATCCCCATGGAGTTCAATGCGAAGTATCGCACGGGGAGGCCCGCCTTTGTCGCCAGGGAGCACACGTGTAGGAATTTCGAAAAGATCCTGGACTGGGCTCACCAGTACCCGAGCAATGAAACGCTCTTTGTTCTACCCGATGGAACTATGGGCGATGGAACCATGCATTTTGACGGAGACATTGGCCATGGATTCAGGGGCGGTAGTAAAACCACCCATGCCAATTAAGGCTCAAGTACCTATGGACATGGTTTTAGAGCACTCTGCTGTACTACGTGGGCCCTCCCTCGAATGATTCCTATGGATGGTCCATGGCATGGGATAGATAGAACATGCGAATACCATCTCCTTCAATATCCTCTTCTCGGCCGCCCTAGGTCGACTACACCTTGAGCAAACTACTCTCAACCTCTTGCCTGGCAACCTTGGGGTCTTTGTAACTCCTGTATAACTTCATAGACAGTCAAGCTATCGTACTGCTACCTCTACGTAGTTGATAATCAATCTGGCTACCCTAGCTACTGTGCTAGCCACAATGCTATCGACAGTGTGGGTCCATTGCCATGGGCGTTTTAAGCACTGGTGGCTTAAATGCGGACGTACCCTTGTAGCTGTACGCTCACATACCTGATTTATGTCACAGCCAGCTGGGTTGGTCGAGATATGTCAGTGAGTCCTCGGGGTGTGAGTCTTTGGTGATTGAAGGGGACATGTGTCCCAGTATCCAATGCGTATACGTTGGCCGTTATGCATTGCTTGGCGATCGACACAATCCATGACAGGCTGTCAGGTTGGCGTGTCGGTTCTTTGCAACTCTTCTTTGATCCATTTCACTCCTTTGCTGGCAGGATATGGCCGAGGACGTGGCCAAGAAGAGTGCGCCCATCGTCGGCGCCCTGCCTGAGGAGGTTGTCATGATGAACACGTTGACTGCCAACCTGCACTTCTTGATGGCCTTGATGGCCAGCTTCTACCGCCCGACAGAAAAGAAGCACAAGATCATCCTTGAGTGGAGGCCGTTCCCAAGTGACCATGTACGTTTGGGCACGACACCCATGTCCCCCCACCCCCCCCCCCAGCGATGCAACGCAATGCTAACAACGGACTAATGTCTAGTACGCCATCGAGTCTCAAATTCAGTGGCATGGTCTCGACCCTAGCAAATCCATGGTGCAAATCCAGCCG
>QAPF01001126.1:0-13101 GCA_004367935.1 Colletotrichum sidae | reverse complement strand
AAAATATCTAGTAATTAGTATTATAATAAAATATTAATATTAAGATATTATCTAATTAATACTTAGTTTCTAATATTACTAGCTTAATATAATAGTTTATAGAATAACTAGACGATTTTCTTTTAAATATCTATTAGTTATTTATTAATTATAATATTTAGAATAAAATTATTAAAGCTTAATTTAATATACTAATAGTTTTAGTTATAATAATTATAGCTAGATATTTCTATACTTATTCTATAGTACTTTTTTTATAAGTAGATATATAGATTTTGAGGAGATTTTAGTTTTATTATAAAGATATAGATATAGAAGAATAATAAATTATAAAATACTTAGTTCTTAGTATTCTATCTTATTCTACTTTTAAGAAGTTTATAAAAGTTTTCAACTTTATAATCTTAATAGTTACTTTTAACTATATATATTAAACTTTAGTTTTCATAAGGTTCTCTCTATATAGATTATTGTTATAAAGTCTTCTATTACTATAGAGTTTAATTTTAGAATTAAAAGTATAATTATTTATAATAATAAGCAATTTCATTACTATTTTAACTAGTTATAAGTTAGTATTAGTATAAATATTATTATTAGGTAAAATCTATAGTTAAATGTATATTTAGAGTATAGAGCTTAGATATTATTCTAAGTATAGAGTAAAAGTAACTAAATAACTACTTTTATAAGTATTTTATAAAAGTCTTATTTTAAATAAAATCTTATCTTATTAAATTTAATACTTCAAATAATAATAATTTTTTAGAAAGTAGAAATTTAGATTTTATATAAATTATAAGTATTTAGAATATAGCTTATTAGATATCTAATATATCCTTTAGATTTAATCTTAAATAGCTTTTTTATAATATGTTATTTATAGTATTTCTTAAGTAGATATATTTAATATTTATAGGTATAAATCTATCCTTAGTAAGATTATAAGTTTTAACAAGAATTTAGAATATAGTCTAATACTTATTAATAAAAATACTATTTAAATTAAACTTCTTTAACTTTATATAATACTTTCTAGTTGTTTTAAATATTTAGAGATATATTATATAATATAACTGCTATTTGAATTAATTCCATTTAGAGTTTAAATAGTAATCCTATAGTTTGTTATATTTTTATTCTTTAGGTAATTAGTTTTTTTCTAATATACTTATTTATTCTAANATTAGTTTTTTTCTAATATACTTATTTATTCTAATTAGTTCTTTAGTATAAAAGAGAGATAACTTAAGATTAATTCCTTATTCTATTATTTATATTTAATAACTAGTTTCTCTATTAATTACTATTATAGCTCTTTTAATATCTTATTAAATCTTATATATTAAAAGATCTTTTTATTATTTTACCTAATCTTTAAATATTTTTAATATTTAAAAGATTGAATTATAAGTTTTATTAAATAATATAAATATAAAGAGAAGGTTTGAAAATCCATCCTTTATAAAAAATACCTAGGAGTTACTTATAGAATTTTTAAAAAAGTTAAATAGATCCTAAATAATATAGTAAAATAAGTAAATTAAGTATAATTCTAAAGTTTATCTAGAAATAATATATTAAAAGTAGGTTTTTATATAATAAAAGTAGTTTAATTACTTTAGTTTTATAATCTTCACCTTTTAAGTATTAAAAATTAAATACTTAAGAATATTCTGTTCAAAATACCCTATTTAAAAGTACTATATGTAAATATTATTTAATTATACTTCTAGGAAAACTATCTTTAAGTAAAGTTGAAAGAATAATATATTCAAAAATTCTATAGTAATATTTAAATTATTTAAATAAACTATAAGATAGTTTAAAACTAGCTTATATTTGAAAATATAGAATTATACTTTCTCAATAACTATCTTATAATAATAGATCAATTAATTAAATTGAATTTAAAAATACAATTAAAGTTTATATATTAGATTTTAAGTTTATTGAGAAGTAGAACTTTTAAAATAATATTAATATAAAAGTTTTCAATGTAAGTTATATTATTTGATATTAAGTCTAATATATTCTTCCTATTTAGATTATTAAAAATATTCCTAATTACCTATTTATTTCATCTAATTATAAAGAAGTTAGTTAAATTTTATTAAACTATATCCATCTGATTATTAAACTTAAAAGATTCCTTCTCAAAGAAATCTATTAGATTAGTAATATAAACTACTCTATAACTATTAAATATTATATTTACTAAAAATAAGTGAGATTTTTAAATAGTTAAAAAGATTTTAAGAAGGATTTTAATTAATTTCTTAAAGAAAGAAGGATTAATATTAATATATATTAAATTAGAAGAATAAAAATTATTATTATTAAACTTATTATTTAAAATAATTATTCTAGTTTTTAAAATGTCTAAGAATACCTCCTTAGCTTTATTAATATATCTCTTAGAATTCAGCTATTTCTTATTACTAGTTTCTATTAGAAAATATAAAGCTCTAGATTATTCACTCTATTTATAATATTATTTCAAATAGTAATTATTATCTTAATATATAGGATATTTAAAAATGTAAACTTATAATAATATATTTAATATATTTATAATCCTCTAGAAGGTATAAGTAGCTTTTGAAATTATATAAGTACTTTAGTTTTAGCTGAAATATCTTATCTAACTTTTCTATAAGAATAATTAATATAAATAGTATTTTATTACAGCTTTTTATTAAAACTTTATTAGTATGAAATAAAACAGAGAAAATTTCTCTATATTTAACTAGATTATTAATATTTAAATTTAAAATTTCTCTTTTAATAATATTTTAATACTAAACTATAACCTAATTAAATAAAATATATTAACTAACTATTTAAAACTACTTTTTAATAGTAAGAATTCTCTAGATTTTAAGAATATTATATATAACCACTTAAAAATAGATAGTCTACTATTTATTATATTATATCAAACTAGAAATATTCAAATTGACCTTTTTAAGATTTTCTTATATTCTATTCTAATTTATTACTATATAATTGGAATATTCTAAATATATTACTATTTTAGAACTCTTAGAAGAATTTAAAAAAGATATTATTATTATTAAAAAGTTTTATTCAAATAGGTATTAATAGGTTATTATTAATAGTTATATTAATTTATATCTAAATTGCATTATAATATTTCTTCATCTCTTTATGATGAGATTTTCAAACTACTTGAAATTTGAAGTCTATTATATAATAATTAAAGATACCTTTAGTTGAAATAATAAAGAATTTAATATTTTTAAATATTTATTAGATAGTATTTTTTTGAACCAATTATTTATTAAAGTTAAGTAGATTAATTAGATTCAATATATTAAGATCTAATTTAATATTTAAATTGAAATACTTTTAAATATTTCAACTAGTTATATAGAATTATAATATAATATACTAATAGTTAAAATTAGAGTTATTAGATAGCTTTATTATAATATTAAAACTACTAGTAGTTAAATGTATTATTTTCAAGTAGTTTATTAAAGAATTAATATAATAAATAAAAAAGAATCTCTTTTATATTTATTATTTAAAAATAGTTCAAAAGGTGATCAAATATTCCTAGACTTATAATTATAATAAATAAATAATATAATATATAATTTGAACATAGGTTGTTAAAAGGTAGAATCTATTCAAATTAGAATGAAGTATTTAAATATATATAAATAGAGCAGTTAGACCTTATATAATCCTAGTATAACTATTCAATAGATTCTATACTATATTTATTCTTATATGTA
This sequence comes from Colletotrichum sidae, assembly GCA_004367935.1. Classification (NCBI taxonomy): domain Eukaryota; kingdom Fungi; phylum Ascomycota; class Sordariomycetes; order Glomerellales; family Glomerellaceae; genus Colletotrichum; species Colletotrichum sidae. Next base: position 9,337 of record QAPF01001126.1, on the reverse strand, counting down.
TCCTATCTTATTAATAATAGAAAAGTACTACTTTAAATATATAATTTTAATAAGAATTAAAATTTAATAAGAACTAAAGTCTAACTATTAGATAACTTATATCTTTTTCTTAATATATAAAGCCTATTTTAATAATAATTTAGAAGGTATACTTCAAGTAGTAACTAGTTATTAAAATATTAACTACTTATTATTAAAACTATTATAAAGAGATAGACTTTTAACTCTTTCTAGATTACTAGGATTGATTTCTTTTAAAATTAGATTTTTACTACTGTAAATATATAGTTTAAATAATATTATTTAAAATATTGACTTCGCTTTATACTTAGTTGAATTAAGATACTTTATATAGGCTCTCGAGCTTTCTCTACCCCCCTAGATATATTAAATAATATATAGTATATCTAAAAATCAATATTTAGATCTTTTTAACTACTATAGGCTAAGTCTATTATAGCTAAAGGAATACTATTTTAAAAATAGCTAATTTAAGTATAAATAGAGCGAAGAAGTAAGAGTAAAGCGAAATTAAAAGAGGGAGAAATAGCTAGCTTAATAGTATAATAAGAGCGCTATAAGGATATCCTTAAGAGATTAACTAATATTGAAAGGGATATATAGGGGCGCTTTGAGATAAGTAGTATTATATATATATTGAAAGAAATATATAGGAGCGCTTCGAGATGGATAGTACTATATATATATCTAAAGGGATATATAGGGACGCCTCGAGATAAGTAGTACTATATATATATTAGAAAGATTGAAAAGGAGTTCTTATATATATAGATTAGTATATTATAGTAAAAGAAGGTTGTCGGAATTGTTATAACTATTCGAATAGTAAAAAAGGAGTTTAAATATTTGAAAATACTAAAGGCTAGGCTTATAACTATAAGAAATTGAAGAAGCTACCTAAAGGGGCCTCTAGGTATTATATAGAAGGTATTTAAGGAAGTAAAATGGCTTGTATTATTACTATTAAAATGCGGTATATATGGGGTATTTAAGCTTTTGAAACGTTGCTTTAGAATGTAGCCTAAGGCCTAGTTTCATAGCCTATATAGCTATATCTATTTTATTATAAATATATTATTCCTATTTATCTATAAGAAATAACTATTTCATATTATTTTAGAATGATCTATTTTTATCATTCTATATTGTTCTAAATCTTATTAAATTATAACTAGTTTTAAGATAAATATAAACTTCAATTTCTTAAGTACTTACTGATATATAGTATTTTAATAAGATAGTATTTCTTTTTATATTTGTTATACAACTAGTTTTATTAAGCTAGAGAAGTGATCAATTAAGTTGTAATAGAAATTTATAAAATTAAAGAAAGTCTAGATATTATAAGTATTCTTAGAAATTTCGTATTTCTATATGACTTGAATTCTTTCAAGGTTATAATAAATATCTTTTCCCACTCCAATAATAAAGTTTAGACATTTGGTTTATTTTACAGAAAGCCTATACCTTTCTAAGTCTTAATATAAATAAGCCTTTTATAGTTATTTCAAGATGTATTTAATCTTAACTTTATAGTTACTTTCTAGCTTATAACTATAAATGGAAATAGTATCTTGGTAAGCTATAATAGAATTATTAAGGATATTTTAAACTATACTATTAATATAATATTAGAATGGTATGAGTATACTTAGAAACTATCAAATAGTAACAAGCTATTTAAATATATTAAAATAGATCTATAAAGTAGCTTTATAATTATTTCCCTTTAGAATATAGATCCTATAAAAATCGATATAAATATCAACTTTTATAAATTATATTATTTTTGATAATAAGTACAGTATCTCTTTCTTTAGGAGTAAGGGATTATCGTTATAGATATTTATAATATTGAAAAAACTATAATAATGTATATGAAACTATTATTTCTTCTTAGGTCGTTTCAGAAGAAAGATAAACATTTAAGTTATAGATAAGTTAGTTTAGGTTTAATCTTTATTTCTTAGGTTTGTGATTGAATATTAGATTTCGAGGAAATATTCTTTTAATATATTATAAAGCAATTTATATAACAAGTCTAGTTCTGTCCTATTTAGGTTTTCCTTAGGTAGATATAGTCGTTAAGAAGTCTCTAGTAAAATAGAGAGCTAGAAGTTTTATTTTTATTAAATAAATCTATAAAAGAAGTATAGATAGCTAGTAACGTAAATATCACTTATTCTTAAGTAACTAGTAATATAGTTAGTAAAGTTATATTAATCTATGTTAAGTTAATTATTAATTATTTATATTCTCTTTTCTTAAACTAGAAAACATTATAGTTAGTAATTTAATAAGATTTATAAATCTATTTACATATATCTCTTTTAGCTTATTACGAATACTCTGAATAGGAAAGCTATCAATCATGACTATTTTTATTTTATTTCTTATAAGATCCAGAGTAATCTTTTAGTATTATAATTATAGTTTTCTAAAGATAGTTAGCTATATTATTTGTAGCATTATATAGAATCAGGCTTTAAATACTTATATATTAAAATTAATATATGTTTTACTTATTAGATAATATAAGTTTCCTGGTTAATACTTAGAATAATACTTAACTAGTATAATGATAGTGATATAATTCATATGAAGCTTTATTACTTAATAAACTTTCTACTAATTACTGTTAGATTTCTTCTAATATCGAAAGAACTTCTGTTTCTATTATTCTGATAGAAATAATTAAGAGTTTTACGATATTTCTATATAAATAAATCTCATAAACATCGCTCTATAAATATATACTTACTTTACCTTTTAAATCCTAGTAGTTCTTAAGTAAATAAGGTAAATATATAAAGGTTAATTTTTATAGGGTCCTGGAAGTAGTTCAAGCTATATATACTGTAGTTATAGGCTTTATATGGTGTAGCTATAGTAGCCTATATACTATAGCTACGCTATGATATATAATATACTTTAGTCTATATACTATAGTTATAGTATATTAAATACTATAATCATAGTAGTATATATTATATTAAGGTATATATTATAATTATAATACTATATATATTATAGATTCAGTAGGCTATACACTATAACTATAACTATAACTCTGATAGAATATTCTAGTATTACCTTAGCTATAGCTAGAACTCTAAAATAAACCTTTTAGATAAGAATTCTAATATCTCTATAAGTAATAATTAGAAATAACTATATATACTAGTAATCAAATGACTATTTCTTTTCCTATTTTACTGTTATTATTAAGAATATCTTAAATAAGTCTATATATTGAGAGAACTACTCTTATTATATCATCTTTCTCCTAATTGTATAGTTATCTATCATTATAAGTTCACTATCAATTTATTTATTTATTTACTTATTCTAATAGATTATAAGTTTAAGTCTTCTTAATTTGAAAACTCTATGGTTTATTCTACAAAGAATTACTTTCTTTATTTACTTATAAAAATTGAATATTATAATAAAGTCTACAAAGATCCCTTCTTTTGTATTACTTTTATAGAAACTAAATACTTTACCAGAATCATCTGTTTTTACAGAACATCAACCTTATTTGATAAACTATTCTAATACTTGAAAATCTGATTTTGCTATCTATTTTCAATTTATCTAATCCTCTCGATATTCAAGATTTACTCTCTATTAATTATGTTTCCAAATTACCTTTGAGTTTATTTAATTTTTGGTTTTGAATTATTCTAATAGCAAAAAGGTTAATTAATATAAAAACTCAATTCCTTTTATCTCAAATTCTATTTTCATTTTTAATTGATTTTATAGAGAAGGGAAAATTGAATTTACTCAAAAAAGAGAAAGAAAGTATTAAGATTTAGATTTCTACTTATTAGATTTGTTCTTTAAGTTATATTTTTATTCTTAAATAGAAAAGAAGGAGATTAACTTTTAATTTCTATTTTATTTAGAAATTATATTATCTATCTATGTTATGTACTATAAGACTTTTATATTCTGTTAGAAATATTTTGATAAATATATATTTTGGTTATTTATTTTATTTGGGTACTTTTGTTTTGTACTTGGAATAGTATTTAAGCTTTATACTTTATATATAGATTTAACTATAAATTCTACCTAATAATAGTCTTTGTATTAATACTAGCTTATAACTAGTTAAAATAGTAATAAAATTACTTATTATTATAGATAATTATACCCCTAGTTTTAATATTGAGCTTTATAGTAATAAAAGACTTCATAGTAATAATTTATATATAAAGATCCTTATTAAAGCTAAGGCTTAATATATATGACTCAAATCACTACTAAGGTTATAAGATTAAGAAACTTTTATAAATTTCTTAAAAATAGAATAAAATAGAATACTAAAAGCTAGGCATTTTATAATCTATCAATCTTCTAGAACCTTTATAATAGAACTGAAATTTTCTTGAAATCTATATAGCTATTTATAAAAAGATAACTATGAGATAAGTATAGAGATATCTGGTTATAACTATTATAATTAAGGCTATTAGTATATTAGACTAGGTTTTAATAAAATTATTCTAAATATTATAATTAATAAATAACCTATAGATCTTTAGAAGAAAATTATCTAATTATCCTATAAGCTACTATATTAAGCTAGTGATATTAGAGACTAAGTATTAGTTAGATAATATCTTGATATTAATACCAATACCCTATTATAATACCAGTCATTATATATTTTAGAGTATTATAGTAACGTAATTACAGGGGTTTTGAAGGCTATCTCGCTATATTAGAAGTATCTGCGTCTATTAGTCATTGTTTTTATTTTAATAAAATAGGTAATTTAAGAAAGACTATTTCTTGATTAGTAAGAAGTCATAATTACAAAGTTTAGTTTATTTATATCAGAATTATATTTATTAGTACAGATATTTTTAAAGATATCATCAAACTTATAAGTTCTATAAATGGAAATAAAAGTAGAAAAGCTCTAAATTATATATAACTATAGTATAAAATTAGGGTTCTTTAACTATTTCAAAACAATATAGATATTCTTTGAGTATTTGAGTATTTATTAGAATTCTATAAGTCTTTGGGACTTAGTGATAAGTTCTTCAGTTATAAAGGATTTCTTATTACTATTTTAAGCAATCTTAATAATATAGAAGAATTTCTAAATAAAAGTAAAGACTTAACTAATAATCTATCTTATAATATAGTTAGACAATCTGAATATGTAGGTATAGTATATATCTTGAGTAGTTTTAATTCTTATTATCAAAACTTAATTATATTTATAGTTTAGAGGTTTAGATTTAATAAAAACTTATGTTTTAGATGTTTTTCTTTAATTTACTAGAGAGATCTAGAAGAAGAAATAATAATTTAGTTGATTATACTGAAAGCTTCTAAAAAAGGAGGTTTGAAATTATCAAAGATGTTTATTAAAAATAGATAGGAATTCTTTGAAAACATTGTAAGAAAAACAATCAGATTAAAGAAGACTATATCTATTTCTATTTCGAGAAAGCTTTGAGTTAGTAGAAGAATATTCTATTAAAGAATACTAATGGAAATCAGAAAAAACATAAATAAAAGGAATTAAAATCTATTAATACTATTTTAATTAGAACTAAGAAAAGTGAAGTAGAGGATAAGCTATGAGAAAGTCGAATAAATTCTAAATCTAAAGAATTCTTTCTAAAGAAATAGATTTTAATTTTGTTTTTAAAAAGAATAATATTTTTCAAGATATGAGAATTGTTGATAAACTGTATATCAAAGGAAATAATAAGAATAATAAAGCTTTAAGTTTATCAATAAATTAATAGATTACTAGAGATTCTAGAAATCTAAATAAAAAACAAACTTGTGAAAAAGCACTTTTCTCTATTTAAATGTAATTATTACTATTTATATAGTCAAAAGGCTTTAGCTTTATATAGAGAACATTTAACTCTTAGCTAGGACCTTTACCCCAACCTACCTTATACTAATAGCTATAGCTATAGTTACTTCAGGTTTTGGAATTAGTATGACATATTTCACATTAAATTATACCTTCCCTACTATTAGCTAATAATAACCTCTATAACAGACTTTAATATATATATCTTTTCATATTTCCAATAGGCTACTTCTAAGATATATTTGAAGTATTTAGAGCTATTTTTTAATGTCCTACTCTTAAGTATTAGATTCCTTTTTATTACTTTAATTTTCTTTTGGTTCTTTTGATAGTTTTATCTTCTAATAATATATTGAGGTTGAAGATAACTATAGTTATTTTAAAGAGACTAGAGAGAGTAGTAAAATCGCTTCTAAATAAAACTAGTTTCTTTAGATTCTTAGAAAAGTAGTCATAATTCTTATAATTACTAATAATATTTATTAGATTAATATTTATATTAAAATTATAAGAATTAAATATAATAATAGTAACTATAGATATTCTTATTATTATTCCTATTATTACTAGTAGTAGTATTTACTATAAGCTGTGCCTAGATAACTAGCTAGAACTATATATAGGTATTTAATATTAATCCTCCCGCCTAAATAGAGCCTTAGTAGGCTTTAGGTAGTACTATATATATAGACTTTTCTAGGTATTTATAAAGGCTTCCCTTTTACCCCTTAGTTCTAAATAAATAGTATTTTACGCTATCTATAGTTAAATAAGCCTAGGTCTAGCCCTTCATAGTATTATTATAAATAAGGACGTTATTATAAATAGCTATAAACTTATATCTTAAAGGATAGTTAACTAGTCTATAGTAGTCTATTACTTTCTGTTTATATCTATAGCTAAGATTATTAAGGTATACTAGCAGTAGTATTATTAGTATGAGTTAATATTATAAGTATTACTATAGTAAGTTTAATACTTTAAGCTACTACTAATATATCAAGCTATAACCTTCTATACAAACTATTATAAGGCTTATACTAATAAGTTTATATATCTAATTATTATTCTATTACTTTTTAGCTTCTATATACTTCTAGATTGGAGGAATATTTAAACTAGAAATTATACTACTAAGTTCTTTTAAGTATATTTACCTATAGAGATATATATAAACTATAGTATATAATTAGGTATTTTCCTATTATAGAGATTATCTGCTAAGCGTTATATAAGGCTACCTATTATGTAGTAGAGTTGAATATATGAAACTCTACTATTTATATAGTTAAAAGCAAATCTATCTTATTTAATATAAAACTAGTTTTGAAATAGATTAAGTAGGGAAATATTATATATTTTATAGTTATAATACAAAGAGATTTAGGAATATTTCTAAAGAATTCAATATTGATATTAAAAGAAGCTTATTATATTTAAGAGTTAGGAGTTAATTTATTATTTCAAAGTAAACTTGATTATATAGAATATATTCAACTTTCTAGGAAAGCTTATATTATATAATATAGAAAAGGTTCTTATTTCAATAGTAAGACTTAAGAGAAATCATTTATATAAATTTAATATTCTAACTTTATTAAGAGATATGATTCTTTCTACTACTATATTATACAATATTTAGCTTTTGTATAACTATTTAGGTTACATTAAGATAAGAGTTATATATAGTTTGAAAGATAATATTTTAGATTTACTTTTCAAAATAAATATAATATGTATTATTTCTATTTATAAAGTATATTAAAGGAAATATTACTAATGATATTAATAAACCCAGTAGAATCTAAACTTAAATTCTTTAATACTTAGATTATATCAATTTAGATGTTAATAGATTTTTAATATAATTGATAATAGATTTAAAAGATATAGAGTTTTATATATTCAGCCCTTCTATCTAATAAGTAGTTTTATATAATGCCTAATAAATAATCTCTATAATAGGAAAATACCTAGTTATATACTATAGTTTATATATATCTCTATAAGTAAATATAATTAAAAGGACCTAGTAGTATAACTATTAGTTTAAATCTAGTTCTAATTTAAAAATAAGAGCTAATAAATAATAGAGTAATAACTAGGTATATAAACTTATTAGTATAAGTTTTATAATAGTTAGAAAGTTATAGTTTGATATACTAGTAGTAGTTTCAAAGTATTGAACTTACTATAGTAGTACTTATAATATTAACTTATATTAGCTAGATACTAATAATACTATTAGTATATCTTGATAATACTAGCTATAGATATAAAAGAAAGTAATAAACTACTGTAGACTAGCTAACTATCTTATAATAATGTCCTTACTTTTAATACTTTTAAGTTAATTATAATAATACTACTAATAATAATAATAATAAGAATAAACTATTTCTAATTACTATTTATTACTATACTTAACTCTTATAACTTTCATGAAAATATTAACTTTATAAAAGTTATTAATAATTATAAGAATTATAACTACTCTTATGAAAGCCTAAAAAGACTAACTTTATATAAAAGTAACTTTACTATTCTTAATATTAACTTTATAAAAGTTATTAATAATTATAAGAATTATAACTACTCTTATGAAAGCCTAAAAAGACTAACTTTATATAAAAGTAACTTTACTATTCTTTCTAGCCTTCTTAAGATAGTTATAATTATATTTAGCTTTAATATATTATTAGAAGATAAAACTATTAGTAGGGCTAAAAAAAATAAAATTAAAGTAATAAAGAAGAATCTAGTATTTAAAAGTAGGATGTTTAAAGATAATTCTAAATACTTTGAATATATCTTAGAAGTAGCTTGTTAGATATCTGAAAAAATATATATATTAAAGTCTACTTATAACTCGTAGAAGTTATTATTAGCTAATAGTAGGGAAGGTATAACTTAAGGTTAAATATGTCGCGCTATAATATTTAAAAACCTGAAGTAACTATAGCTATAGCTATTAGTATAGGATAGGTTGGGGTATAGGTCCTAGCCGGGAGCCAAATATTCTCTGTGTGAAGTCAAAGACTTAGATTTAATAGATATATACTTAATTGTGAGAATAGGTATAGTACAGAGTCTACCAGGTGGTCATATAGGAATTATATAAAGCCTAACTACTTTATTTATATACATTCAAGTACTTCATTCTAGTTTAAATAGAATATACCTTTTAACAACTTATATTCAGACTATATACTATATTATTTATTTATTATAATTATAAGCCTAGGAATATTTAATTATTTTTTAAACTACTCTTAAGTAATAAATATAAAAGAAATCCTTTTTAATTTATTATATTAGTTCTTCAATAAATTATTTAAAAATAATATACTTAACTATTAGTAGTCTTAATATAATAATAAAGCTATCTAATAACTCTAATTTTAACTATTAGTATATTATATTATAATTCTATATAACTAGTTGAGATATTTAGAAGTATAT
>QAPF01001125.1:0-13041 GCA_004367935.1 Colletotrichum sidae | reverse complement strand
ATAATACTACTAATAATAATAATAATAATAATAATAATAATAATAATAAGAATTACTAGCTATTACTATACTTAACCCCTACAACCTCAATATAAATATCAATTTTATAAAAGTCGTTAATAACTATAAGAACTATAACTACTTTTATAAAAACTTAAAGGGGCTAGCTTTAAATAAAAGCGATTTTATTATCCTCTCTAGCCTCCTTAAGATAGTTATAATTTTATTTAGCCTTAATATATTATTGGAAGATAAAGCTATTAGTAAAGCTAAAGAAAATAAAATCAAAGTAATAAAGAAGAATCTAGTACCTAAGAGTAAGGTATTTAAAGATAATTATTATTAGTAGTAGTATTATTATAAAATAAGAGAAAACTAGTCTATAGTAGTCTATCGCTCTCTTTTATCTATAAAGCTAGTATTATTAAAATATACTAGTAGTATTATTAGTAGCTAATTAATATAAGTTAATATTATAAGTATTACTATAGTAAGTTCAATATTTTAAAGCTACTACTATAGAGATTATTTGTTACAAGCTACACCTAGATAACTAGCTAGGGCTATACCTAGGTATCTATTAATAACCCTTCTACCTAAGTAAGGCCCTAGTAAGCCTTAGGCAGCACTATATACACAGACTTTTCCAGGTATTTATAAAAACATCTCTTTTACCCCTTAGTTCTAAATAAATAGTATTTTACACTACCTATAGTTATATAAGCCTAAGTCTAGCTTTTTATATATTTAGAACTTAGTTTTATTTACTATATAAATAATACTAAGTAGAATATAGCTCCCTACTAATTAAGTATATAATTTAGTTAAATAAAACTCTTAAAACATAATACTATATAATAAATAACTAACTAATTAATATAAAAAATAATAAAAAGTACTAAAGCCCCCTAAGATACCCCTATAAGTAGTAACCTTATAAGTAAACTACTTTAGTAATAATTATAATATACTTTAAACCCCCTCTACTAGAAGATTAATAAGTTTATATATAAATTAATAAGATAAAATACTATAATAAGTCATAACCCTTAAGTAGCTATTATAATAGATACTTCTAACTTATAATAAGATATCTGAATAACCCCTAAAATAACATCTATTAAGACACTAACCCTTAGAATTAATAGTACTACTATACTTCTACTAATAACCAACTAGTAGAAGAAACTTCTTCTCTTATTTCTAAAGTTTTTAAATAAGTAGAAAGAATACTAAATATAAACCTAATAGATAAAAATTAAACTTAAAATTAATTACTATTTTTTAATAATAATTAAGAATACTAATATTTAATCTATTCCTATTTAAACTCTAATCCCTAATAAGTAGTTAAGACTTTCTATATAGCTAGAAGACTAGAAAACTCCTATAACTTAGATAATTTTATAAATTACTTCAATAAAACTTACTTAGACTTAAATAATTAGCCTTATACTATTACCTAACTATAAAGCTTTTAATAAAAAAAATACCTAACTACTTTCTTTTTATAATTTAAAAAACCTCTAATTAATATTAAGAAGTATATTTAACTAGATATAATTTAAATCTCCCTACTAGAAATTATACTACTCCCCTATTTTAAAAAACTACTTATTATAATTAACCTTCCTATTAAATATAAACCTTAATTATTAAAGATTTAAAATATAGTTTAGAAACTCAAGTTTATAAAAAAAATACTTACTTATTACTAGCCACCCCACTAAAACTTTACTACTTATAATATAAAAGGTAATATAATAATAACTAGAATAATTAAAAAATAGCAATAATACTAAAGTTTTAGTAGTTCTTCTTCTACCCCTAAAGAATATACTAAAGATTACTAAGATACCTACTAATACTATAAATATAACAAAAAAAACTATATTTATAAGAACTATATAATATAAAAACATAAGAAAACTATTATAAAAATTATAAAAACTATAGCTACTATAAATCGTATTAGGGATAATTAAGAAGACAATACTCCCCTACCTAGTAATAGTAAGGATTTAAGAAAGAAATAACTCTAAAGTGAAATCAAACCTTAAAATTAATAAAAATAGAAATAATAAAAAAGGAAAATAATAAAAAAAGAATAAGTAAGTAGTTAGTAATTAGTTATTATTTAAACTAAAATTAATAGAAATTACTCTATTAATATACTTTTTAATATAAATTATAATACTTATACTATTATTAATACCTCCCTTATAAAAAACTTCACCTCTTGTTAATTAATAAGTTAAAAAAGTAAATAAACAGATATACTACTAAACTATTACTTAATAATACCTAAAGAATAGCTATCCTAATACTAAAAATTAATAGTTATATATAGAAGATCTATACCTATATTATAAAATATTTCTAATTACTCTTATACTTTAAGTAGTTATAAATAGAAGATAACTATATTATTTATAATACTAAAACCTAATAGATAGCTTATAAGAGAAGTAATATAATAACCTATTTAGAATACTAAGATAAACTAATAAAACTTAAGGAGATCTAGTTAGCCTACCTATTTAGTATTAATTTATTCATATTTATCTACTAATATACTATATAGTATATAAGTAATATATTAAACCCCTATTAAGTTATATCTATTAGCCTAATAGATATCGAAAAAATATTAATTTTAAAAGTAGAAGTAGACTTAAAGGATTATATTTCTATAAGTATTTTAAAGGAATTCCCTAATTTCTTCTATTTAAATATAGTATACTAACTACCCCCTAGTTAATTAGGAATAGATTACTATATTCTACTAATTTCTCATAATAAGGGATAGGAATCTAATTTCTTATAGAAACCTTTTTATAATATATTATAAAAAAAACTTCTAATATTTAAAAAGAATTTAAAAGACTTACTTAATAAGAAGTTTATTAAAATAAGTAGCTTTTCCATTAATACTCTAGTTTTCTTGATAAAAAAACTAAATAGAAGGATATATTTCTATATAGATTATAAAGCTTTTAATATAATTATAAAAGAAACTACTACCCCCTCCTTCTTATATTAGAAATTTTCTAGAAAGTTACTATAGCTTACTAATATATTAAGCTTGATATTATTACTATAGTTTATAAAAATAGGATTAATAAAGTAGATTAAAGAAAAACAGCTTTCTAGATATATTATAATTTCTTTAAATAAATAGTATACCTTTTTAGACTTACTAGTATTCCTACTATATTCTAATAGTATATTAATAGTTATTTATAATAGTTCTTAGACGACTTTCTAATAATATATATTAATAATATCCTTATCTATACTAGTAGTATATAATGGGAGTATAAAGAGAAAGTCTACTAAATACTTAGCTATCTTATTAATATAAAACTAAAACTAGATTTTAAAAAATATAAGTTCTCTATTATAATAGTTAAATATATTAGATTTATTATATTAGCTAGGGAAACCCTTTTTTATAACCTAGAGAAGTTAAAAATTATTACTAACTAGCTACTCTTTAAGTTACTAAAAAGTATTTATAGTTTTCTTAGATTTACAAATTACTATAAGATTTTTATATTATAATATAATACTATTATAAAACCTCTAAACTATCTAACCTAGAAATATATAATCTTTAACTAAAAACTAGAATAACAAGAGGTTTTCCTTATATTAAAATACCTTTTTACTATAGAATTAGCCTTATAGATATTTAACCTTAATATTTTAACTATAATAGAAACTAATTATTCTAAATTTATCCTAAATAGTATATTAACCCAAAATAATAAGGCTAGAATAAGACATTTAGTAGCTTTCTACTCTTAATACCTAACCCCTATAGAATTTAACTACTTTATTTATAATAAAGAACTCCTTATAATACTAACTTACTTATAAATATAAAAAGTAGAACTATAGAATACTAAGAAGCTTAACATTCTTACTAATTATAAAAGTTTTAAATACTTTATAAAAAAGTAGTAACTTATTAAGAAGTAGAATTAGTAAGGAGAAGAATTATCTTAATATAACTTCTATTTTAAATACTAACTAGGTATTTAAATAATAGCTTTTAATGCTTTCTCTAGGAGGGAGTAAGATACTTCTAAAAAATAGAATAACGAGAAGTAATAGGGATAAATAATATAAGTTATCTTAAATACTACTATCCTTATAAAACTTTAGGTAAGATATATAAATACTACTAATACCTAAATTTTTAAAAAGAGATTAAACCTATAAGAAATATAAGATTATATTATTAAGAAGGATTTCTTATATTAATAGATTTTTATAATAGTCTAATAAGGGGAATATAATTTCCTTTCTAATTTCTATATTAAAATCTAGATTGCTAAATATACTTTTAATATAATAAGATAGCTTACTTTTAGAAATAAACTATAAGTATTAAGTAGTAAGGATAGTAACAACCCTCTTAATAAATTTAAAACTCAATTAATATAAGAATTATGTAATTCTTCTCCTATAGAATACTTAAGATAAAATAGTATACTAAAAATTATAAACTATTAGTCCATTTAGTTTAGATAGTCTTAAAGTATCTACTAGCTTATATATAATTATAATATGTATAGGGGAATCTATATTTGAAAATAAGTAAAAAAGGAGTTCTTAAAACCCGTCCTAATACTTAATAAGCTATATTTAGATCTATCAATAGATTTTATTACTAATTTATTCCTTATAAAAGGATAGAATTACTATTATTTCTAAATTATTATAAACTAATTAGGTAAAGCCTTTATATTAGAAGAAATAAATACTATAGAAATAGAAACCTATACTTAGTAGCTTTTTAGTTATTATTATAAGTTTTATAATATATTATATTCTATTATAAATAATAAAAATTCTAATTAGGTAAATTACTTCTAGAAGGAATTCTATTACTTAATAAGTATTATATATCTATTAAATACTAATTATTACTTTTAAAGAGATAGAACTATAGAGTAGTATAATTAGGAAATCTAAATAGTCTTAAGGGTATTTACATACTAGTTATAAGACGATTAAAATAACTTACTACTTATTATACAGCTAGCTTTCTATAACTAGTAATATAATACTATGAAGATAATACTATTCTTTATAAACTATAGTTATTATATTAACTTTATCTTAATAGTTTAAAAAGTAGTATTAATATTTAGTAGTAGTAAAAATACTACTTATAAATTAGTTAAGAAGATATAGTTGGCAATAATATATATTTATATTAAGATAGTAGTAGCCTAATAGAAATTAGAAGCCTAAATAAATAAGACTTAGTCTTTTACTAATTAATCCTAAGTTAGGAATAAGGTATAACTAAATATATCTAATTATAAATCATTAAAATTAAATTAGAAACTAGTTTAATTATACTATAAATATATAGTAGTAAAAATCTTATTACTATATATTATTAAGCTAGATATATTAGGATCTATCTACCTATAGTTCTATATAAATATCCTTTAGAAAGCTACTATTAATCTCCTATTTAAATAAATAGTTACTAATAACTAACTATTACTACTAGTAAATAATAATAAAGAAGCTAAGTAGCTAGTTAAAAATATTTTTATTATAAAGATATATCAAATAAGTAGAAAGTACTACTAAGAAATCTTTATTTAATAAGAAGGATATATAAACCTTATATAAAAGTTAATTAATATTATTATAGATATAATAATACTAAAGTAATATAAGGAGAAGTATAAGCTAATAGTAGATAATAATGGGGACTTAGCTTATAATTTATAGCTAAGTAGTAGTTAGAGAGGAGGGGGGTAATATTATAAATTATATTTAAATAACTAGTTAGAATTATACCTAAGTATCTATTAATAAACCTCCTACCTCGATAGAGCCTTAGTAAGCCTTAAGTAGTACTATATATGTAGACTTTTCCAAGTATTTATAAAGGCTTCTCTTTTACCCCTTAGTTCTAAATAAATAGTATTTTATACTACCTATAGTTAAATAAGCCTAAGTCCAGCTTTGTATATTATTATATACGTTATACTAACTTCTAAATTAAAACTAAATCTTATATTACTAAGTTCTTTCTATTATATTAACTTATAGAGATATATATAAGCTATAATATATTACTAGGTTTTATTTCTATTATAGAGATTTTATACTAGATATTATATGAAAGTACCTATTAGGTAGAAGGCTGAATATATAATATATTACTTTGACTTTAATATCTTTATTATAAACTAAACCCTACCTATCCTTAGAATAAAACTTTATACTATTAATATAGACATTCTCTATTATAAAGATAAACTAATTTATAATCTTTCTATAAGAATAATAAGATTTAACTTATTCTTATTAACTAATAATCTTAAAATATCAATTCAATATAACTAGTATATAAATAATACTTATATAAATATAATATTCCTAATATAGTTGTATAACCTTTAAGACGTCTATAATTATATTACTATAATATTCCAAAGTATCTTATAATTCGTAATATTTTAATATATTAATATTAAAGTATTATTTAATTAACACTTAGCTCTCAATATTATTAGTTTAATATAATAGGTCATAGGCTAACTAGATAATATTCTTTTAAATGTCTACAGGTTACTTATTAATTATAATACTTAGGATAATTTTATTAAAACCTATTTTCATAAGAGGATAGCTTTAACTATAATAATTATGACTAGATATTTCTATACTTGTTTTATAATCCTTTTTCAATCAATAGCTATATAGATTTCAAAGAGATTTTAATTCTATTATGAAATTATAAATATTGAAAGATGATAGATTATAGAATATATAGCTGTTATAATACTCTATTTTGTTCTATTTCTAAAAGGTTTATAAACTTTTCGAACCCTATAATCTTAATAATTACTTTTAACTATATATACTAAGCCCTAGTTTAAATAAAGATTTCTCTATACAAACTATTACTATAAAGTCTTCTATTACTATAGGATTAAATATCAAAAGTAGGAGTATAATTATTTATAATAATAAGTAATTTCAGTGCTATTTTGACTAGTCATCAGTTAGTATTAATATAAGTACTATTATTTGTTAGAATAGATAGATAGGTAGGTAAATCAACAGTTAAGTTATCACAATAGAAAGCTATAAAGTCAGGAGAAACGTAATATAATAAAAATAGTTTTCTTAATATAGGGACTTATTTACAATATTCATAATAATAATAATTCAATAGAAGGAGATATAGTGATTCAGTTAATAGTATAATTAACCATTTCTTATTATTATTTGTAGAGATATTAAGATTCTTATATAGAAGGTTTATTTAAAACTTCTAGCTATACTATTAGAATTCTAGTTATAGCTATAGTATATAAACTACTATAGTTATAGTATATGGGGCGTTGTAACTATAGTATATATATCTTAATATAATATATAGGCTATTAAAACTATAGCATATAACGTATTATAATTATAATATTTAGGTTAAAATATAATACATACTATAGTATAGCTATAGCATATCAGCTACTATAGCTATAACGCATAAGATACTATAACTATAGCCTATATAGTTTAAACTACTTCTAGTACCCTATAAAAGAATAAACCTCTATGCCTTTATTTTATTTACTTAAGAACTACTGAGGGTAAAAAGATAAAATGAGTATATATTTATAGAGCGATTGGTATATGATGTATTTATATATAAATATTATAGAATTTCGTATTACTTCTATGAGAATAATAGAGATAGAAGTTCTTTAAATATTAGAATAAATCTTACATCTCCCTATAAGATATATTTCACTGATATATAGCTTATTTATATAAAGACTCATGAAACTTAATTATAAATAAAAAGAGAAAAATTATAAAAGGTTATAGAACCTAAAACCCATAGAAGGTAAAAAAGAAAAGCCTTTTAAGATATCTTTTCTTGAAATTTAGATAAAATTCGCTTAGATTTTACTAAGCCTAAAAGCTTAGTTAAAATATCAGTTATATTATCTTCTCTACGTATATAATATATGAAGATGGTTTTATCTCTACTACTAAATTATCTATAAAAGTCTTAGATCTTTCAACTTTAGATAATCCTAATTTTAAATCTATATAATTATAATTATAATATAAACAAGTTGCTTCTTTATAGATATCTAATAGCTATATATTCAGCTTTGTAACTAGATAAAGCTGCTGTTTTTTATTTTATAATGGAATAATTTATTATATTGCTATTTCTTCTTAAATAGAAAATATAAGAAGAAGTAGACTTTCCATTATTGAGGTCTCTTATCCAATCTAAATCAGTACATTTTATATCATTCTTTATAGAAAATATATCTTTATAGTTATAAGTAAATCTATATTCTTTACTATTATTCATATAGCTTTATATATAATAAAAGGCTAAAGAATGATTTTTATCTAGATTATAAGTAAATTAAGACCAGGTTGCTATTACGAAAGTAATATTAGGCTTTATTCCTAGAGCTAAATATAATAGAAGTCTTATTTCCTATTAAAACTTTAAAATATCTTCTTTTGAAGCTTTTTCTTTATTTTCAAATAACTTAAAGTTATTATCTATAGGAATTTCAAATTTATAAATAGTTTCTTTTTTATATTTTCTAATGCTTATCTCTGTATATTCATTCTAATTAATAGTAATTATTCTTTCTTTTTAATTTATAGATAAATTATAACTAAGAAAAATAGAAAGTTCTCTAAGATTCTATATTTTTATTTCTTATTTTAAAGAGTTATATATATAATTAGCTATTTTCTAATTATTTATAGCTAGTAATATATTATCAATATAGCAAATCAAAATAGTTATATAGGGCTTTTTGTTCAAAATAAAAACTACTTTATTCTAAGAAGAAATAATAAATCCTATTAAGTAAAGAATGTTTTTCAAACAATTATATTGGAATTAAGAATTCTATTTCAGACCAGATAATACTTTATTTGATAAATAAATAAAAATATAGTCTTTGTTATTTTTATATATATTTATATTTATATTTGAGTCAATTTCTGCGGAATCCTTCTCTATATTGAAATAAAGTCCAGTTAGTAGATAAATATATATAGGTTTATTAATATCAGTATGAATCAATACTGTAATACTATTATATTATATTAAAATCTATTCTAGAAAAACTATTATATATCTCTAATCTTTAAACCTATAGGTAGTAT
The DNA here is from genome assembly GCA_004367935.1 of Colletotrichum sidae. NCBI lineage: Eukaryota > Fungi > Ascomycota > Sordariomycetes > Glomerellales > Glomerellaceae > Colletotrichum > Colletotrichum sidae. The sequence goes on along the minus strand of QAPF01001125.1, from coordinate 3,849 downwards.
TAAAACTTTCTAAATAATTAATATTTGAATATTAATTATACTTCCAAGCTATCTATTTAGTTCTATATATAATCTTCTTAGTTATATTATTTATGTTTAACTTATTACTCTATCTACTATTTAGAATATTAATATCTTTAATATTGATAGTAAAAAGAAATATTATTTTCTAACTATCTATAGATTTTATTTATTCTATTTCCTTTATTATAGTTAGAATCTCGTTTGCTATATTTAGGGGATTTTAATATTTAAATAAAAGAAGTAGGTTCTTCTATGTTATTAATTAACAATATATAAGAAGCTTAATTATTCTTATTAGTATTTGTATATGACTTTATATAATTATTTAACTTGAGATAGTTTAAAATAGTAAAAAAGATATCCTCTTTATAGGTTTTATAGTCTTCTTTAACTTTATCTGATATAATAGGTAGATTAATATCTAAGTTGGTTTTTCTCTAAATATTATTATTATTTTCTATATTTAATTCTACTATTTCCTTATTTTCAAATATTTCAATATATGAATTTTCTTCTGGAATTATTCTAGTTATTTCTTGAACTTTAGTAGTTGGATTTATTAAAGAGTTACTATTATTATTCTTATTATGACCTTTATTAGAATTAGATCTATCTAGATTTAAAACAAGATTATTATTAAACTAATTAGACTTATAATTATTAGAGTCCTTTTCTAAATCAATAGATAAAGGTAACTTTCTTTCTAAAGTATAAAAAGTATTTTTTAGGGTTTTTATATTTCTTAACTATATAACTCTCTTTTTATTAAAATCCTAAGTTTCGTAAGTATTATTTCTATAAGTTATAATAATTTCTATATAAACCCTTATATCTAATTTTATAATATCGGAATCTTTATTTTTATAATAATAGAGATCACTTTATATCTCCATATTATTAAGATTAGGCTTCATTTTATTTTTCAATTTATAAGGAGTCTTGAAATTTATAGAATTATAAGCAGTTTAATTATATATATATATATGTTTGGTTACTTTTACTCTATACTTAGAATAATATCTAAGCTCTATATTCTATATATAGATTTAACTAAAGACTTTACCTAATAATAGTATTTATACTAATACTAGCTTACAACTAGTTAAAATAGTAATAGAATTACCTATTATTATAGATAATTATACCCCTAGTTCTAATTTTTAACTTTATAGTAATAGAAGACTTTATAGTAATAATTAGGGAGAGCTTTATTAGGATTAAAACTTAAGGTATATAGTTAAAAGTAACTATTCAAGTTATAAGGTTGAGAACCTTTATAAACTTCTTAAAAATAGAATAAAATAGAATGCTTATAAGAGCTAGGTATTTTATAATTTATTATACTTCTATATCTTATTTTTAATATAACCTAATAGCTAGAATAACAGTATATTATATTCTTATAATAAACCTAAAATCTCTTTAAAATCTATATAGCTATTTATAAAAAGAATACTATAGAATAAATATAGAGATATCTAGCTATACCTATTATAATTAAAGCTATTAATATATTAGACTAAGCTTTAATGAAATTATTCTAAATACTATAATTAATAAGTAGCTTATAGATATTTAAAAGAAAATCGTCTAGCTATCATATAAGTAACTATATTAAACTAGTAATATTAAAGACTAAGTATTAATTAGATAATACCCTAATATTAATACCCTATTATAATATTAATTACTAGATATTTTAAAATATTATAGTAATACAATTATAGGGGTCTTAAAGATTATCTAATTATATTAGAAGTATCTTTATCTATATAAGTATTACTTATATATTAATTATACTTAATATATTAAAATTGTTTACTAATAAGAATAAACTGAGTCTTATTTTACTTATAGAGAGATTATAAGTTAATTTTTATTAATAGTAGAGAACCTTTATATTAATAGTATAAAGGCTTATATAAAGAATTAGTAAGGTTTGATAGGAATATTAAAGTTATAAATATTAAAGCTATAATAAATATTTAAATAGAATACCTGTAGTTAGTAGTAATTAAATATCTTAAGATATTTAAATTATATATAGCTATAAAGGTATAAGAGTGTAAGGTTATTATAGAAGGAGTTATTAGTTATTTATTATCTATAACAGAAGTTAATATAAGGTAGGTATACTAGCTACTATAATTATAAGGGGTTTAGTTATGAATTAACTAGAGGCTAGCTATAGTAATTAGTAAGAGGGTAGGAAGACTAAAGTTATACTTCAAGAGGTAATATATCTACTAATGGTTAAAGTAGAAAGCGAGCTATTAGCCCCTCTTATATATATCTTATATATATATATATATAGAAACTATTAAAGTATGCTCTTATAAATAATAAGGTAAATTTAAGCAATAAATTAGAACTGTAATTTTATTAATTAGAGCTCTTATTAGTCTTTCTATCAAACTATTAGGTTTATAAGTATAAAGAAGTGGAATATTATAGATAATATTAGAATAAGAATAAAAATCTTTTATTCTTTTATTAGTAAATATATTACTTCTATTAGTATTAAATTCTTTTATTTTTCTCTTATTATTATTATTATTTATTAATCCTTTAAATTTGAAAAAGACTTCAGAAACTTTTTTGTCTGATTTAATTTTTAATAAACATCCCCGAGTAAACTTAGTTAATTTATTAATAAATGGAATGAATCTATGAGATCTTTTATATATTATAAGAGTTATAAGTCTATATAAATCTAAATTAATATAGTTTAAATATTAAAGATTTTGTTTTTGTTCTTAATTATTTTTATTAATGTTATTAGTAAAGCTTTCTTTAACAGAAACTTTTAAATACAAAGAATATTCATTCTATTTATTTTATAGGATAAATTAAAAGTATTATCTTTTAAACTATTTATAGTTCTTATATTAATGAAATTAGATTCGTTATATAAAAGCTGAATATCTTATAAAATAGTAGTAGAAAGAATAATATCCCTTTATAAAATAGGAATATTAAGCTTATATAAATTATCCTTTCTAAATCTCACTATTAAAGTGGAATTGTTTTCTATATTATATAATACAGGTTTTGTCTAGAAACTTAATATACTTCTTATAGTATTAAATTTGTTTTGAGATAATAAATTAACTTACAATTCTAGAATATAATAAACGTCTTTTAATATAAAGGTTTGACTTTTTAGAGATATTTTTAAATTTCTTATTATTCTAGCTAGAAGGTATGTAGTACTTCTCTATTTAACTTGTTTTAAAATTAGTTTTATATTATATAAAATACGTTCATCTTTAATGAGATAAATATAGTAGTAGTATCTAGGTACAAATTAATATTTCTCTAACTTTCTCTTTCAATTAAATTTCTAGACTTTCTAGTAATCTATTACTTTATTAAAAAACCTAGAGTTTTACTATTAATATCACTTCTTTTTATAAGAAAGTTTTAGATAATTCTTATATTTTCAAAAATATTATCTTCTTTAGAAAATATATTAATATTTATATCTATCGGTTGCATTTTACTATAAGGTATATATTAACTATATATATTACTATATATATAGTAGTATACCTTCTACGCCCTACTAGTAATAAGTACTAGGTATCTAGCGCTAGCTATAGCTATATATATAGTAGTTAGTAAGTAATTACTATACTATAAATCTAGAGCCTTATATAATACTATATATTATAATATAATAATAATAATAATAAATAACTAGAATACTACTTTATACCTATATAGTAAGATTGTATATAATATATATTCCCCCCTAGATAAACTAATACTAAGTAATACTTAACCCTTCTATTACTACTATACTATAAATTAATAAAGCTTATT
>QAPF01001124.1:0-12924 GCA_004367935.1 Colletotrichum sidae | reverse complement strand
CCCCCCCACCCCCTTCTGCCACTGTCTGGTCTTTGTGGGCATCGTACTGACAGTACCCAAGCTACGACGAAAGCATCGAATCCTTCCGCGAATCCAAAGTCCTCAACATCACGGACCGCAACACCCTCCAGCGCCTCATCCGCCCCTCGCGCCCGCGCTACTTCACCGAAGCCCGCTACATCAACATCTCCCTCCGCGACGACACGGGCAACTGGCTGTACCTCAACGGCGGGTCGCTGTGGTACATTCTCGGCGAGGTGGAAATTGCCGCGCGCCGTATATACCTCTGGCTCGACGCCGAGTGTCCCATAACGCGGCGCCTGCTGCCCGAGTTCCGCGACCTATACGTCCACATTCCCGATTCGGTTGCGCCGAGGCTGGTAGTCGATTTTCCCTGTGACGCCGGCGTAGGGTTCTGGGCGTGGGGGCAGGTCGAGATGGATACCTCGACGGGGGGCAGGTATGGCGGTGGGATCGAGATGTTGGATGCGTTTGTGCCCAAATTTCGGGTTGTTGCGAGAGGCAGGCCGAGGTTTTACGAGACGACTGGTGGGTTTGTGAGTTGTGTTGACGCTGGCAGGCCGGAGAGGAGAGTACTGAGGATGGGGAATCCGTTTGAGGATATTTTGTTATATGGGAGGGGTGTGTTTGATGGTTCGTATAGCTAACTGGATGGCGGCAGATTCATATGACGTGACTACGTGTAACCACACGGACTTGTTCTCTAAGCAATCCATGAGCGTCTACACATCAATCATTAAATACACAAGTCAGGGGCTTCAACAAATTAAGCTGTGCTGAAAAGTGCAACTTGTCTCCTAATTTTCAACGCTTGAGCTCGCGGAAACGTGTGGGCTCGTGGAAGCGTCTGGCAGGGCTTGTGGTATACTTTGGGCTATTCTCCTTCTCATGAATTTCGAACCAACAAGCAAGTCCACGTTCGGAATGGGTTGGACTTCTTTCTGCAAAACCAAAACACGTTTTGTCTCCCCATAGTCTTCCAGAACAATCTCATCGAAGCTTTCGAGGCCCAAGCCCGTCGCAACTCCAAGGCCTCCCGGGGGCAAGGGATATGTGCGGAGGCCCATGTTCTGCACAAATAACGCCGTGATAAAAGACGTGCTTTCTGTCTTTTGGAACATTGCGTTGGCAGTAACCACTGATTCCTGGCCTTGGAGACGGATGGATGCTTTTCTTCCATGCCATCAAGTTCGTGCCAGTTATCAATGGGTCGTGTCAATTTTAGTCTCTCGATGAAGATCGGGAAGTGAGCTGTTGTAGAAGTTGCGCAACATGCCGGCAAAACCCCATAGTCCGGTCATGTTCTTCTGCTTGAAGGCCCCAGTTGCAAAAGAGACATCTCACTGCTTCAGAGTTTTGCAGAGGCCGTTGGAGTGACTGGTTTACTGCCTGAGTGTCGGACTCAGACAGAAACACAGCATGGGCTTTTTCGAGATGGCTGCGTAGGAGTTTGAGTGATTCGAAGACCGCCTCACAGCGGTTGCAGTTCCAGCCTCGTCGGTGATACTCCAGTTCGTGGGCAAACCATTCATGCCGCGCTGTGAACATACCCGACTTGCAATTCGCGAAAGTGCAGACATACGGCTGGAGGTCTAAGTAAACATGTCTTCTACTTGTATGTCAGTGACGGATGCCTTTTCACAACATTTTCGCGCACAAGGCGTCGTGTGTTCCCTCACTTCCACTCTCTCCTTGACTCGACGACGATAAAGTCACGGCAGAACGGGCATTCAATAGTCTCGTTGTAGGATAGCCTGACTCCATTGAGAGTAAGACTTTCCAGGTCCACGACGTCAGGCTCGTCGTTTCCTCCTTCGCAAAAGGTCGTCCTGAACGAGGTTGTGGCAGTCATTATGCTGGACTTGCTTCCTTCATCGACGGTAATCATATCGCCAGGGTGGCCCGCGTAGGTCGTCGCGGCGAGAGAGGACTCGTGGTGTGTGGAGGCTGCCCCAGCGTCGTTTTCGGCTATTTTCATTCGTCGCTTCGCTTGACGAGCTAACACGAAAGACCTTCGCTGTTGGAATGCATCGGCAAGCCTTTCCTGAAGCCAGGGTCTGGTTGATAGGGCGGGATAACTGTCCCTGAGGTGACGGAAGTGGTTGTCTCGGGCCGGGTCGTCCCCTTCTGGCACCAAAGGAGTCGCCGTTTGCTTCGATCGCTGTTTTGGTTCTCTCTGGATCAGTATCGCCAAGTTTGACAAGTGATCTTTTGATTGAATGATGGAGCGGATGAGGGTGTTCAGTTCATCTCCACCTGCGCCCAAAGTCAAGCAACTCAGGGTCTCGTATGTTCAAATCTTGAATCAATGATACAATGTCATCTTTCCTTCTCTTGGAAGAATCCTCGTCCAGAATCAATAAAGCTGTGACATGGTCAGCGTTGGCCGTGTATCTGGCTGACGAGTTTTGCATACCGTGAGACGACGCGTCAATCATGTCCTCCAGAGTATCTCTCACACCCTCTGCTAAGTCTTGGGACTTCCTCAAACGCCAGTCGAGAGATGAAACAGACCGGCTTTCTCGGAACGCATGTAAATTATTACCCCATATCCTAAGTCGCCCACAGACGTTATATATGCTGGCGGCTGAAAACTTGTCTTCCGGCTTTCGGAGCAGCATCTGGTCGTAGAGCACCTGCAGCTGGTTCTTGCATGAACTTGAAAGCTCCGATATCGACTTTGTTGGCACAGGAGTAGGGGTCAATCTGCCTGCGCCCAAGTCGTTCTGACTTGTGGACACGACGAGCTCCATCTCTGCTTGTGACATCTGCTGGAAAACCAGGCGAGCGGCTCAGATTGGGGCCTGGAGATAGATGCTACTTAGTTTCTGCGAAGGGTCCAGAGATACTGGAAGACCAAAGAGAGGTAATTTGAGGCGAGGCGGAATGCAGATGTATCAAATGTCGAGACGGTATATCCAGTAACCAATAGAATCATGTAATATGACATGGCAGAAGAGTGGAAGCTGCGCGCTGTGCCTCAAATATGACGACATTATAGGCTAAAAGACGTCGTTCAAGAAGCACCCTCAAATGACATCTTTCTTTGTAGATGACACTCTTTTATCTCAGCGTTGAAATACCCAACAGTCGTGGCCTCCAGGACCTGGGGCGGTAGGACCTAAGACCCAAACGAAGCGTTGTGTGCAAATACAGTCACTACCCTCCAACTGACGTTCGTCGTCGATCCAGTTCATATGTGGAACCCACAAAGGTTACGATTGCCAATGGTGTATGTCTTTGCCAACTCTCGAGTTCGTCCTTGTCACAATCGACACTAATTTACTCAGAAATGTCCGATAACCAAAATGTCCGGGCTGGAAGTCATCGGCGTTGTGCTGGGGGCTTTGCCTGTTCTCATCCAAGCCTATAAACAAGCCAAATTGCTTTGGTTTAAGTATGGGTTTCGTCAAAGACTTCCGAAGCTTCTTCGTTCAATTCAATTCCAATCTATTGCGTACAAGCAGAACGTAGAGCTTCTGTTGGCTCCCCTCAACCTGGATTCTGAGACCATAGAGGGCCTACAGCCCACCCAGGCCAGTCCGGAAGATGGACTGACCCTGAGATTCAAAGGCTTTTGGGTCTGCGTCTCGGTGACGATAAAAAGACCTTGAATTGGTTGATAGAGGCAGTTGGCCAGGTGCGTGTAATTATCGAGGATCTCACCGCGTTGTTATCCAAGTTCAGCGCCAAAGTAAGTTGTACGCTCGAATCTTTCGTCCGGAGAGAGACGTACTATAGTGTGGCAGAATGAGCAAACTAACATTTGACTTGTTTAGCAAGCTTCCAGTCAAGACTTGCTTCTTAGTCAGCTTAAGCTGGATCCCAGTTTCATCGATACGCGTATGGATCCTCTGGTGGATGAATTCGCAAAAATCAACAACGAAATCCAAGCATTCCTAGACCAAGAACGAATGATATCGCAAGTCAGAGAACAAGCTATTAGCGCAGAAATCACAGCCAAAGGACGCAAAGATGTTGCAATCAAGCATGTGAGGCCTTTCCCTCTACCAGTCGATAGAAGGGTGACACTCCCTTCCCAAAGGTTGTCACCTTGGAATCTGGACAACTACACTTGAGTTAGACACGAGAATTCGCCTGGCTGTCGACTTGGTCTACACTATTTTTGGTCTTGGGACCTCTGCGTGGTTTCCGCAGGGATGGAACGGCAGCGATGTCATCGTCTGCTCGAAAGCCAAAGCAGCTCCATTCTTCGCCCACGAGTGTATCGGACTGGCACTTCAAAGAGAAGTTACCCGTCCCCGGCTGCACGCGGATATGGCCATCTTTACGCTGGGCGTCGTTCCTGATGCAGCTCATCTTCCAAGAAGAATTCGAGGATCAGCCTTTCTACCAGAACCACTTTGTGGACAGATAACACGCTGCAACTTGCCGCTCGGGAGTGGCAGCAGCACGTGGAGATCGAGTGCAGCCCGGAGATTGCGGACGTGGTTTTCCGCTGTGTTCGACTCGAGTTTTTGTGATGCCCGACTTGGGCGAGGCGGACTTCGTGCACGATATCATCGAAACAGTAATTAAGCCGCTGAAGGATTTCGTGCGTTGTTTCAATAGGCGTTGGTGGCGTTTTGGATAGAGCAAGGTAGTGAAAGGAAACTGAGTGATGTTATTACTCGAGAAAATAAATCCGATTTGCGTTTTCATTGTTTCCGCCGATACATTTGTGACGAACAAGTCTCCTTATCACAGAGGCGGAAACTCAGCTCACCTCTTCGCAATCTTTTACTTTGTGACGATCTTGTGTACCATATCGTTCATGACAGCTTTTCCGGCTGTTTTCTGATAGATCGACAGAGGGCAGGAAGCAAGCCTTCGCATACTTACCAAGATGATTCTGTGTCTCAACGAAAATGAATCTCAGTATGTTCGGATTCCTCTCGCAAAGTGTAACATAGTAATCAATTTCTACGCCGCAGTATTCACCATGCCCTTTTCACATTAGTTGCGATCAACGGTCAGACAAACTTATACCTTACTCCAACATCCTGCGTTCCGACCCAACCCGGCTCATGTGTTTATTACGCACAACCATGCCGCCGTGGACATCACGTCGGACATCCTTCCCGTAGATATGCTGGGATCTCAACGCTGCAGGCGCCGGACCGGCTGCCTGAGAAAACTTCGGAGAACATAGACTAAGCTCCCAATCTATTAACTGGAAGACTTACGGAGACCTTTGATTGGGATTCTCAGGGGCTGCTCGGTGTTCGATGGATAGCGGCTGCCGGTAGAAGAGCTGATGCAAGCTAGGATGCAAAGCTCAAGCGCCATGGTAAAACTTCGGTATTAACATTTTTTGGAAAAGTCCAGCCAAACATTGACCATAAAAATGCTCTCATTCAAACATCCACAAGCTCTTCAGCTCGTGATTGTCAAATCGTGCGTACGTATGCCTGTGAACTATCAGCCAATGATTACCGCAAGTCGGCGGGTTATAGCACCACTTCTGATACAATCACAGGTAGTCTCTGACCTCGAAATCTGTTTCAATCAATCTGTATAGGACTTGCTTGGACCTTTCCTACATCTACAGGCGGAGGTCTTGCTGGGTTTCAGTAAGGAGATCACTAGGCAATGGCTCGACTTCGAAGTACAACGACAAAAGAGAGTATTAAATACGATTGAAATATCGAGAAGTGAAAACAAAAGAGTTAAAAAAAGAACCGCCATGAGATATCCCCGCAACCTAACAGCGACAGGCTAAGAGGCAGACGGCTTTTTGGGCTCATACCATCGCTTGTCACCCTGCTGCCAAACGACAAGGTCGTGAAGACCATAACCCTTGTGACGCTGTTCAACCTCTGGGTATTTGCTGTTCGGCTGGAACAGACGAAGCTTTGGATGACTGCTGTATGGGTTTAGCAACTGAACGGCGCCGCCGAGTGTGGCCCTGGCCATGTAGACGACCTTCTTGGCGAGCTTGAAGGGAGCCTTGACGGCCGAAAGTGCGCTGTCCCTGACGCCGCTCACGACGTGGCCAGAAGCTTTCGTCACTCTCTTCTGGATGCTGTGGGCCCAGCCATGTTTTGGCATCGTCGCTGCCCAGTCCTTCTCCTCCCTACCCAGGTGTATCCGGTTGGTTTCCATGTACAACCTCTCCCACATGCCGACGTGCTCTTCAAAGAGTCGCTCTGACTGCTTCTTTTCATGGTCCCAGCGCTCCCAGACCCATCCTTCGGCGGCGCGGTGCTGCGACTTCTCGGCAGTCTCCCAAGTCCATTGCTCATCGGGGTAGGGATTTCTGAGGGACGACTCGAAGGGCAGCTGCTTCGCAATCTTGCTGTGCTTATTGTCGACGCCGTCCTGCCCATGAACGCTTTGAATGGCCCCCACGAGAGTATTGTATGTCGAATCATTGATATGATTGGCGTTTCTTGCGAAGAATGGGCGGTGTTTCTGGATCAGCCTCAGACGGTACCCATTCTCAGGCGAAGTGAGAGCAGGACAATCCCAGGTCGTTTTGTTTTCCTCTTCTTGTCCCTTGGATACAAGGCGTCCCTTGTAGAGATAGCGAATGCGAACCGACGGATGGATCAGCTCGTTGGTGTTCCTGAGTCTATGTTCTTGGTGGTCGTCCATGGTCAGGCCTGGTTGCCGTGTGCCTCTGTGCTTGTTCCATCCAAGCAGAGCGTTCACAGGATAGCTGATGCCATCGCGCAGTCTGTCTGGGATGCTGGTGATCAGCGGCGGAGCAAAGGTCCGTCCAAGGGCCCATCGGGCAGTGACCGCTTCGAGCTCGACAGCGCGGAAGAGACGCTTCATCTCCGTAGGGACAAACTCAACCCCAACTGAAGACAACTGGTCTGCCATCCCTTTTTTCCAACTGTAAGCTTTGAACACCGGGGGGCTAAATGTGGGGGATGCCGCTGTCACTTACACGCAAGTGAGATCGTGGAAATGTGCAGGTCGTCGCCGCCTCCGCCAACATCACTGTGGCTCCCGGGAAACCAGACTTGCCGCAGTTGAGTCTTCTTTTCCTTCTTCTTCCTCCTTCCCTGTTCGTTCTCTCCGTTCTTGTCCTCTTCCTTCTTTTCGTCGGGCATGGCCCATAAGGTGGGTGTGAAGTCTTTACGCCATTCATCCAGAGCAAGTGCATGAAAGGCGTGTCTCACGTTGCGATGGACACGAAGGCTTGCGAACCGAATCTACGGCAATCAGTAAACCAACAACATATGTCTCTCGCATGACGAATTCGAAGGAAGAAGCATGAAAAGATCACTAACCTCTGTCGCGCTGCGGCCTGGCTGATACCAGTCAAACAATCTCAGCCCTTTTGGAATCCCAAGGCTTCCCACCGTATCCCAAACGCCTTTGAGCAGCGAGTCAGCTAGTATCCGATGATATTCAAACGGGTCAGAACTAACCAATGGCGGCGATCTCAATCTTCCTCGGAAGCCACCATCCGGTCTCGTGATCGAGTTTGCAGTGAATCATCTTGAACTGTTGGTACAATGTCAGCCAGGTCTCCTCGGTCGAGCCGCACCAACATCAGGGCCCAGAAGATTGCATGTAAACTTACCAGTCTCAGTTTCTCCAGATACCACTCTGATATCTTCTCGAGTCTGTCCGCAGCGCTGCTCCCATTATTACCGCGGCTTTTGCGTCCACTTTTACATTCCTCAAACCACATCTTGCGAAGCTCAGTCGCGGCCTGGTCAGCTTCCTCGTGCTTCTTCCAGTCGACCTTTTCCCAATCGACCTTCTCCCGGTTGGCGTTCTCCCGGTTGACGTTCTCCCGGTTGGCGTTCTCCCGGTTGGCGTTCTTCGATTTGCTAAGCTCTTGCATCAGGTCTTTGTCGTACTCCTGTAGTTGCAGGCTTCGAATGCTGTCGGCGCCGAACGCCCTCAGGTCACTTTCCTTGTCGGACGAGCGCTTCTGCCAATTGCTGAAGTTCTGATAGTCTTCAAAGATCTTGGGGAAATGGCACAAACCGAACCCGTTAAGCAGACCAATCGAACACACCATGTCGGCGACACTCCGGGCGGTGAAGGCACCTCGGGAGAAGCCCACGATGACGATCTCGTCGTCGGGGCTGTAGTTGTCGCAGATGAAGCGGTATACGTCCCTGATATCCTGTGGCACCCCTGGTCAACACTGCTGCGTTAAGGGAGGATGAAGAAACAAAGGTGTTGTCGCTGACACTCACTTCGACGACGCCAGTTCCAAAGATACCGCCGAGAAGCTGTGCTCCAGTGCTCGCGTCTGTTCCCGCGCCGCGGTGGTAGTAGACGAGCTGGGGCATGCCGCTGCAGCACTTTTGTGCGACTACCGTCGCGAGTCGACTGACGTTGGTCGGTGGTTTACCCTCATTGCTGTGAATTGAAGCTAATTAGACGGGTTCCAGCACGAAGAATAGAAAGAGGGCTGACGCATTGTTCCACGTTCCGTCACAGCAAATCACAAGCCGCTTCTTGTGGATGCCCTCGACGCGGGAGTTGTGGGCGCAGTCCTTCCAGTCTCCAATAACGGAGCCTCGTTCCGAAAAAGGTAAAACACAAGACATTGTCGTTGATGTTGTGGTGTGCTAATCACGATAGGGTTGAAGAGAATGACGATGCATTGGAAGTAAGGGGACAAGACCCATTTTAACTTGAGCAGACGACCTCGAGGCACTGGAGATGGAAGTGTTCCGTGAATGTGAGTCTCTGTTGTTTTGGCTTGCAAATTCCAGAAACCCGGTTCCAGTCTTCAGCTGGGAATTTGCGCCGTGAATGAGACACGGCGTTGAGGTGACTCGGGACTTATTGGTAGCCTGCATTAATTACGAATGCGTCGTGGGAGTCGCTGTAAGTAAGGTACTAATTACTCGAAAAGTCACCAACTAAACTGCGGACAATCCTGATAGAGCACACCACGTCTGGACCCTGAAGATGGTTGCGGGACCATCGTGAAACATCTCTTGCTTGTCCGAACAGTTGATGGTTTTGCTTCTGAGCAGTAGACGGTAAGCATGTCTCGGCTGCCTTGTCAGTACAGAACGACCAGTCAACCGCCGTTTTCCCACGTGAAGCAATCGTACCATGTGGGCTTGCTTGGGCCCGCGAGTCAGTCGGCCTAGCCAGGAACAGCAAGGCAGAGGGATGCGTTCAGGCTCACCGAAACCGTCTGGATCAGCGTCGAGTGTTGGCTCGACCTGGACCGGCCGAATCGCTCAGCTCTCCCCGACCAGTAGTAGCTAACGACCGCAAGGCAAATCAGAAACACGGGCTGGACCGGCTGACGATAAGCATTTCAGCGACGTACGCATGGCATTTGGGGACCTCTGGGGTCTCGAGGCATGCGTTCGGTCACAGCTGAGTGGTGGTCTCACCACACCATGTGGGCAGATCAAGCTCCGCTCTGAGACCTTTCTGCAGCCTCATCATTCCTCCAGACGCTCAGCCGCGAAGGTGGGTCAGGGTCAGACTTGTCAATTGAAAATGGGCTGGCTGAATGTCACTTGGCAAGGTTAATGAAGAACATATGCAGTGTACGCAGCAATTGTAGAGTTCGGATTCTGTTTCCCGGTCTGGCGACAGCAGACCCTTTGTCCGCGCAATCATCGCAAAGGCCATACCTCCATGTACAGGTGGAAATTGCCATCTAACCCTGTGATTAATGCTCTTTGGCGGAAGCGTGCGAGCACCATCGTTGTTCGCCTCACTGTGATGGTCCTCTTGTCTCCGACTCTCCGAGCACCCTCAAGACTCCCGTCCGGACTCGACCGGCGTCGCACTGCAGCCCACGCGCTGATTCCGGCGTTCTCACTTCGGCCGGGCTTGCACCCGTTATCAACTGATACCCATGACGGTTTCACAACCGTCTTCGTGACCTTCGTTTCCGTCTCGGCCGCCGTTGGGCCCTCGGGGTTACTCCCTCTTCACCAACGGCGTCGCACCGCGATTCATGAAACCACATGTCTTCCTACCGACGCCGTAGCACCCCGTAGTAGAGTTGACCGTCAGACGGTGCCAGCAGTCGAACCTCGACCCTCAGTAGGCGGGCTTTTGGTTGTAGAAGTTGGCCCAGCTGTCGTATGGGACGGCATACCTCTCGGGAACGTCAGACTTGTTCGGGTAACACTGAGCTGTCGTGTCCAGGACGTCATCATTGACCATCTCGGTGGGTATGAGCATCTGTATGGTGTTGGCAACGTGATTCTTCGTCTGCGAAAACCGGAGGACCCTGTCGGGGTCCCCGAAAGCTGATGCGAGGGCCGCGATGTTGCTCTCGGGCTTGTCCCACAACCTCTTGGGGATCCAAGCCTTGGGCGCCGCTTTGAGCGGCCCTGATTCTGCCTTGACTTAGCAGTACCTGTCCGGCGATTTTCAATGAGCATCTTTCCCCCGGCAGGGCGTGTCAAGTTCGTGTTGCGGTTACATACCAGTCGCTCGGCCGCCCTTGGTAGCCGTCCTGTGTCATGGAGAGATACACGCCATTTCCGAGCTGTGCTCCTCCCTCTCTCACTGCGGCTGCGTCATAGTCGGGGTCGCGGAAGATGTTTCCCCGTCGATTGATTTCTGCGGCTTCGGCCTGTTGTTGGGGTCAGTCGTGTTGATGCCCTGGTGGTCTCGCCAAGTCGGCATGTGCCTCAAACATACGCTGCTGACCCTCCGGAAGCCGATTAGGACCTGGAGTGCCAGGCTGACGTGGGCCAGGCTGACAAGCAGCAAAAGCCGGCTCAAATTCATGTTGTATGTAGGAACGGTAAAGACTGTATTGGGGATCCGGGCTCGTAGACAAACGGTGGTGATACTGCCAAAGCGGAGAGGAAGCCGGAGCTGCCCGCGAGCTTGACTTGGTTCGAGGGTAGATTCCGACTTTATGTATGGGGTCCTACGGATAATCGGTACAGATACAGCCTACAGGGTCTACGGCTGCGCATGCTCTCGTAATGTCAAACTCATCTATGTTACTTTTCTAGGCGTTTTTCACAGGGGTTCCTTTCTTCTGGGAATATGACCATCTAGGGTGGTCGGAACACGACTCTCGGGTTGTCCGTCTGACAAGATTGATCTCGGCTTGTACGTAATACTGTGTATGAAATGAAAGGGATCAGATCACCTTCAGTTTCATAAACACATGACACGCCCAGGACTGTATGTAGAACCTTCCAAGTACAAAGACCCCAAAGCTCCTCCTGCCGTCCTTCTCCCCACCAACAACGACGTCGACTCGTCTCTGCCAGCGACCGCGAAGACGTTCACGAAGCCAGGGCCAAATACGACGAAACCCTTGCCGACGCGACTCTCACGCTCATAGCAGACACAACTACGCCGCGCTCGAGGGCCGCTGCGGCAAGCTCAGGAAGCCAAATCACCCGATACTATACCTACCGCGGGGTCTCCGAGGCACTACAAGGTCAATTCTATGCGACAAGCCATCGCTCGGAGTTACGCTGCGCCTACCGAGCCGTAAAGAGCCGTGGAGCCCAAAGGTGGCCACGCCACACCCTTCGCCCTTTCAGTTTAATTTGATTCACTCCACCTGCAAAGAGAGCAAGTGTGTGACCTCTGGGCAAGAGGTCGTGATCTGAGGTAATAGTAATCCTATTGGTGATGTCTTGAGAAAGGGAGCCTTATAGTACTAAGGCGAGGGGATAAGCCTCTAGGCTAGCCTAAGTTAGCATGTAACATAGGTACCTATAATATATAATATATATAGCTATAGGCCTACTTCTTAATACTCCCCCTCAGGCTAAGCCTATAACTAGCTAAATATATAAAACTAGCCTAAAGCTTCTAAAATACTTATTTTTAGGCTGAAAATTCTAAATCTAAAGAGTTTTTAAAAGTAGAATACTTTTAAGATTAATAGTATTAAAGCTATTTGATTAATTAGATACTAATTAATCTAGTTACTAGTAATCCCTCTAGAAGTAATCTTCAATTCAAACTATCTATTATTCCTAGTAGTTTTATGAAATCCTTATATTTAATAGTATTTAGAACTTTAATAAGGCTATTAGTAGTTATATTAGTACTCTTAATAAGATATAGAATAATTATATTATTATTATTAACCTTTTAAATAATCTATTTATATTAAATATTAATATTCTATATATATACCTTATTTAGAGGGTTTATAATATTTATTAGAATATTAATACTATTAGTAAAAAGGATTATAAGTATAACAATCTATCAATCTAATAGCTATTTAATATATTATTAAATCTACTTGAGGGATATACTAGTAGGTATTAGATTAATAAATTCTACTTTTATAAAGCTTAGAATAATAATTATCTATTTCTTAGACTTCTAAATAATAAGTAATCTAGTAAAATAGATAATATAACTACTAGTAGATATATATAATTATCTATTATTAGTAAAAGTAGTATCTACTATAATATAGAGACCTAGATTTATTATAAGATCTATTCTTCTAAATATAATACTATAACTAGTAGTACTAATAAGATATTAAAAGAAGTATTTAATAGTATATTAATAAGTAAGAGAGGGACTAGTATTTACTTAATATAGTTTGCCTATAGTATAAGTAATATTTAATTAAATATTAGTAGCTAATTAGTTGAAATAGCTAATTTGCTTTATATTGAACTAATAAGATTAATTATTATATTCATCTTTTAATTATATAATTAGAAGGTCCTTATTAGTAAGAAAAGGAGTTTTAATAATATAAAGTTTATAATAATTAAAATAGTATAGAATAGAATTAATATATTTATACTAGTATAAGAAGATCTTCATAGTACTATAATAAATCTAAAATCCTAAAAACTAAATAGTAACACTAAGATCCTTAAGAAGGTATATAGTTTTAAACATCTTATAAACCTTCTTTATAATCTTAAGTATAAAAGCAGCTATAGTATTATTATTAATATATATAAAAGTATAAGTATTAAGACTCTTATTGATAAAGAGGTA
>QAPF01001123.1:0-13021 GCA_004367935.1 Colletotrichum sidae | reverse complement strand
TATATACTTTTAGGAATTTCTATAACTAATAGTTTTATAAAATGTCTCTAAAGCTATTAGTTTAATATTTTTATTATTTAGATTAATATAATAAACTAATCAAACTATTTGAAATTATAATAAGAAGAAGAATTCCAAAGAAAGTTTTTAATATTAAAAAATTCTAATAAGAAGTTATATAGAAATATTTTAAAATTAAATATATATTTTTAAAAGACTTTATAACTAATAGTCTTATAAAACTTCTCTAGAGTTATCAATCTAGTATTTTGATTATTTAGATTAATATAATAAATTAATTAAACTATTTAAAATTATAATAAAAAGAAGAGTTTTGAAAAAGGTTTTAATATTTAAACTTTTTAATAAAACTTTTAATAATTAGTTAGAATCTATAGATTTAAAATTATAATAATAATAAGATTAAATAAAAAACTTAGAAATACTGAAAGTATTTTCTAATTAATAAGAAATATCTAAATAGTTTATAAATAGTATTATTCTTCTTATTATAAAAATAGAAGTTTAATAAAAGTAATAAAATAATAGAAAGAGTTTTTTATAAGATATAAATAGAAGGTTTAATTAATATTATTTAAAAAAACTAACTTATAAGTAGAACTCTTAAAATTAGAAGGATATATTAAGAATAATATATTTAAGAAGTAGAATTTATACTAATTAAATTTTAGGCGTTAGTACTATTTCTACAGGCCTCACCCTATTTAAACTGCTTGAAATAAAGCCTCGCGTGGCGCGCGTGGCCACATTTAGTTATATACAATACACACCAGATTTTGCCCCCTAATTACGTGCAACACCAGTCGATACAGATATCGAGGCCTGGCCTGGGTCTGGGAGCGATTGTTCTAGAGGAGTGATGAGCATCCATGTGACGAAATACTCGGATCTGAAATTGAGATTGCGACGGTACGCAAATATGGTCCGGCGCCAGCCTCCTTCGAGGGCGATCTTACTTGGTCAGCAAGAAGCACTGCTACTGTATGACAGCGGCCAGTCACGGCGTGTGTTTCCTTTTTGAAGCATTTAAATGCTTGTACAGATCACAACGCTGCGAACTGTGACAGGACTATGGTTAGTGGCTTCAAAGTTCATCCTCATCAGAGGTGGGGCAACGCCCACAGACTGATGATGAATGAACTACCACGTGTACGTAGAGGACAGGGACATTGCAAGACAGTCTCTATTACACGTATTCTTACAGCTTTTGAAACGCAACATTGATGTTCAAGGAGTGTTTGACCTTCACATACTCCCAAATAGCCAGCAGAAAATAGACCATGCTTCTACCATGTGTAGTAGGGTCTCTGTGCGGTGATGGGCCGGTCTGGTAAGTGAACCCAAGGCTTCCTCCGTGCTGCTTTGGCTTGCTCCTCGTCGTACTGTCGTACTCTAGTCTTCTCCTCCTTGAGTACCACGGAAATGCCTGCCAATCATGTTTAGCCAGGTGTTCTTGAAAGAGACCATGGTGTGAACAACACCCACAGGGGATAGACATTGGTATACGTACTTGTTGAAGGGCTCTGGATCACTCCAAACCTGCCTCTGCCTTTGTAATCAAGCGTCTTTGCCCGCCATGGACCTCGCCCGACCCAAGCCTGAGCGACATAAATACTCGTCGGATCATCCACAGTGAGGGTGTTGCCGTCCTTCGTCCGGATTTTGATGGCTTGAAGACTTGTCGAGTCACTCGATCTTTCTCCGGCTTTGCCGAGACCCATGCCGCGCGTGACGACGGCCAGATCCCGCGCCTCTTCTAATTGGTATTTGACCTCCGAAGCCATCTTCTTCTTGGAGTAGGTCATCTGCAGGATGGCATCATCCAATGTCTTGCCCTGAATCTGGCGGGCGAGGTGGACGAGCTTTTTGACACTAGTCTCAAGGAACGGACTCTTGTGAGTGATTTGCTTCTCCGTCTGAGCGATACGCTCCGAGCGACTAACACGACCATTACGGCGGACCATCTGAATGACTTTCTTCCGCTCCCAGCGGATGCGGCTACGAGGATCGGGGTCGAGTCGGAAAGACGTGGTTTCCTGCGTCTTGAGGGAAATTTGCCCTGATTTCGCGCCATTTCGCTTACTCTCCGCCACGGTATCGTCAAATTCATCTTCAAATATGGAGCTCGGGAGCTGTGGCTGCTGCTTTTGTGTGAAACGTTGGCGGACTTTGGGGTCGTCCAGATTTTGACCGCCCAACGCACCCTCATCGCCGTTTTGCGCACCCCGATTGCGGCGGCTGAAGAAGCTGGACAAGCCCCATTTCCCGCGAGTCTGAGTAGCCGGGCGCAGAGGACGAAGGAATGACGGAGACGCAGTGCTCGCCAAGTAATTCAGCGTCGGGGAAGCTGCCATCAATGTTATGTCAGTTTGTAGCCCTGTGAAAAGTCTTGGAATACGGGTCAAATAATCCAAAAAGGCAGCACTGTGTGCGTTCTCGACATACCAGCGAGGGCTAGTCTCCTCCCGGGAAGACGAAGACTCATGACTTCTGTAGGTTGTGGTAAGAGGCTCCCAACAGCTTCTATTCCCCAGGGGCTGAAATTATTTATCCAGAATAAACTATGTCCGGTAAAGTAGGCAGACAATCTTGGCATGCTTGACATCGGGACCACAATGGTCCGAAAGCAGAAAGCCAACGCTGGGTACCTAGGTGCCCACCTACCTTAGATAGGTACCGGGCAGCAGGTAGATACTACCTCCTTACCTTGCTGATACGGGGTACAGAAAATGAACCTTGATTGGGCATTGTATCCGCTTAGGTAATGAGTGTCGGGTAGATCACTAAAGCATCACGTGACATACTGCTAGCGTGAGTCGATCAGACCATTCGGGCTCCGAAAGACTTGCATGAGTACGAATATTGGCAAGTCATCTTTGGTTACCACAAGTTTCGCCGCTGGACTCAACCGACTCACACATTTCAAAGATACAATATCACCATGGCTGGCACCACTGCTGTCAAGCCCATCACGGGCGTACGTTTCCCGCATTGATGGGACATGCTGAAGCCTCTGTTGGTCACTGTTACTGATAGTGAAGGGATTGTAGATGCTGCGACGCAACCTTGTTCTTGATCTCGGTATTGCTCTCGGTAAGAGTCCCTGTTGAGCTTTGAGAAGATACGCTCCTGGGCTTCTTCAGCATCACGTTGTTTTGAGCTCATGACCGGTCTTCCCGCCCTGAGCCAAATTGCTCCCACTCCACCCTCAGTTCGCCCTTTCTCTCATGCTCGTCCCGGTAGTCGTCTCTCGGGGGAACAAAACTGACATGTATGCAGGTCTTGGATTTGCGATGGCCAACGTTTACTGGTATCTGCTATGACCGTCCCCAATGACCTGCTATTGCTAACCGACTGAATGATAGGTACGGTTTCCACATGCCGCGCACGAACGCTCGCGACGGCTACTACGCCAAGCTGGAGCAGCAGAAGGCCGAGGCTCGCGGTCAAAAAGAGTAGCTGCGCTACCCTGTCGGTGGGAAGCTATGGCGGGATATAGCGGGATGGCGTGCTTGGTTGGAATATGGGAGCGACAAGCCAAAGTTAGAAGGAATTTGGACTCACAAACGGGCTTCCAGGTGGACTGATCAACCATTCCCGGCGTCACCGTACAAAACAATGATTGAGTCAAACTGCATTTGCGCCAACAGTGCAAGCTAGCTGTAAGTCGGGCTTCTCAACAAAAAGGGCGTGTGCGTAATTGTGTCGTCTTCTCTCTACCGTAGTTTCTGTAACTGGGAATACCTTCGAAGATTGATGCACCCAAGAGTATAGTGCTGCGGCCGCCTCAGCGCCTTGAAAATAGATTAATTTTCCTCCCAATCCTGCGACCATTGTTGATACGTGCGAAGTGTGACACTGTCCTTCTTGTCCTGACCCTGTGCATTCTCGTCAAGCACTGCCATTCGGTGGTGTCGGTCGCCATCGAGGGTTGACCCGTTCCCCTGCTTGGCATGTGCGTTCAATCGCTCCCAAGATGTGGTTTCGACCGCAAAAGTGCCTTGTTTGTCCTCGCACCTGCAAAAAGCGCGGGGTCGTACCCCGGCCCTTTCAATCAGCAAATCACGTCCGCCAGACAGATGCAAGCAGAAAAGGGTAGAATGGAGGGAGACGATGACATGTATGTAGATGAGGAAGGTTGGACCATGGAGCCTGAGGCACTCGTCACCAAATCGAGGCGCGTAGCAAGCGCCCATAGGGCCCGGCCCACTGACACGCGAGGGGGACACTGGAATTGTCGAACAGACTCGACATATGCAAGGAAAGCCGCAGAGCTGGGCTTGTAGCTTACAAACGGAAGAGACGCTGAACTGGCCAGCAACCGACAGGGCTGCCGTCAGCGGCGGGATTTTGGACGAGACACCTGAACTGCGTCAACAAGCGCAAGGCGCATTGGGACAAGTCGACGTCCTCGGCCCCTAGGAGTTTGCGCTTCTTCCCCTTAGCATCCGCATGCACGCGCAACGGCAGCTCCGACGCGGAGAAAGCGACGCAGGGCGGTGGCATCATCAAGTCTGACCGAGAAGAAAACAACACCAGCGAAAAAGATGGGCAAGTACTACGACAAGCACCGTTTGAGGGGTGAGCGGATCCTGGGAGAGATTCGCGAGGCCAGTATCGAGAAGGTATGTATGCCCTCCCCTCCCAACGTTATGTAAGGGGCGGAGGCAGCTACTACTGTGGTGGCGGCGACCGTGATGCGGACGGGCGCTGACGGGAAGAGGTTGCAATCGCTGCCTACCCAATCCCGCACCGATCTTTCTCCCTGTCCGTGTATTTATCATCAAACCCAACTGTGGGGAAGAGGGGCCACACCACATTTCACCGGAACAGCAGCCACAACTGGTCGAACATTATACATTCTGAGAGCACGAGAGCTTTCGGATCGTGTATCAGACAGAGAAGGAAGGGAGAGGGGGAGGAAGAAGCAACTGTTGCGAAGAACATCCGCTAACCGTTCAACGACTCAAGGTTGTCGACAACGTCGTGGCCGATCATTTCAGGCCTCAGCCGCTGCCCGCCTTCATGAGAGTTACAAAAAGGCCCAAATTCTATCCCATCCCGCGTCTCAATGCACTCGCCGCCAAGCATTTCAGGGCCACACGGGAGATACCCTTGACAGTCACTGGCCGCTACCTGCCGCTCGTCTACCGGCTCGTTGCGGGCCTCGTTGCACCACCGCATCGCAAAGCAGTGCTTGTCGTAGACACGGAGCACCGCTTCGACGTCACCCGCCTGGCATGTTCTGCCGACGATGTCCGTCACATTTACGTCCTCCGCCCGGCGCTCTCTCGCACTGCCAGACCTGGGAATGTCGCAACCCGCAGCATCAACGTCACACCCGACCAGGTCCGACAGCTTCTCAGTCAAATGGAAAACTTCATTCTTTACGGGAAACATCAGAGTGGCAACCGTGACTGGTGGGGGGCTGTAGTTGTAGGCGCTGTCGGGGGCGGTGACATTATTGCCGCGTGGAAAGGTTGGCTGACAGTGGAGCGTGTTCCCGTGCCCGGTTTCAACAAAGGAAGTACCATACGACAAGCCATGGCGGAGCGTCAGCGACGGCAGCAAGATGTTGATGATGCGCCATGGAATGCCTCTTCCAGGTGGGGTGCTTTCGCCTTTACCGAATCCCTTCCCACAAACGTGGTGACGACACATGCATCTAGCTAATCAGGGCTGTGTCATACGGTCCACGTCCGCTTGCATGGGTCGTGCCGAATTACCCTGTGCGCTGGCATTTCTACCCACACTGCGGCCGACTTGGCAGAGTTCAAGGCAGTAAAATGTGCGAGGTTTCACTTGCGCGGCCTTTCGTGGCTGCGTCGGAGCATAGAATTCGGGTAACACAGCTTGATGTAACCCTTAATTTGGTGGGGGGTTGACTTTCTTATGTTGCCGTGAATGCATCACGCAACATGGAGAGGCATCGGGAACTCACACGCTGACGTGTAACTATGATATTCAGCAGATCGTTGTCCTCGTAGCCGCGTTCATGGGCGTGTCCGGTATCAAAGTTAACTCCTAGCAGTATGGCAAGTATCTGGAATTGTGCAGCAAAAAGCCATATATCCTGTCCTGTGCGCCAGTAAATCATGTAGCAAGCGTAACTCCCAAGCGGTAACATAACTCAAGGCCTCTCCCATGTCACCCAAGAATCGGCTGGCTGCGTTCTTCCATGGGACTTAAAACGGCACTGCCTTTCTGTTGCAGAGCTTGCAAGCAGGCCTCTTCGCCAAGTAAGTCTTTCTTCAGCGAAGAAACGACCCTTTTGCGAATCTCGCGTTGGATGCCGTAGCGCACGGCATCCAACACAGTGGGAACGGTAACTTTTGGCTTATATGCCGGTTCTGTGCCATCCTGATAGACGCCAGTCTTGACGAGGATGCTATGCCACTCGTTGTCGGCGTGTTCATCAAACGCGTTTGTGCCGCGTATATCGCTCTCAGGGGTGTCACCCACGAAGTAAACAGTATCAGGAGGAGCATCCAAGCCATGCTGCTGGCGACGCCATTGCTGCAGCAGCCTCGTGGCGAACTCAAATGTGCTAACCTGGGGCTTACCGAAAGCATGAGTGTGCAATTTGCCCTTCTTCTTGGTGACGTCTCGGAAGATGACCTCGAGCATGCGGCGGAGGGCGCCCATGCCAAGGCGGACGTTATCATGGGCGGCAGACCAGACAACGTCGTTGTGAGAGAAGTAAATAGGCGGGCCCTCATCCATGGTCTCGCTCAACGTCCCAAGCTTGCCGCCTTTGGACATGGCTAGGTCAAGCATGATCTGTATATCGCCGGCCCAGTCTCGTGAGTCGGCGAAAACAAAGATGGCTTCGATAGTAACATCGGTGAAGTCACGCTCGCGGGAGTTGACGTACTCATCCTGTGTGAGCTTGCGGAAAGGTGTCGTGGCCGAGTTATGCTTGATAATATCGCCAGGTGTGATGACATCCTTGAAACCGTAACCTTCGGCGACTTGGCGACACTTCTCGCCCTCCCCACCAACGACAAGCACAGTGTTAAACCGCTCAGCCATTTCTCTCATCGGGGTATGGCCACAGATAAACTGTGCAGGGGATATGTCTATCTCCATCTGCTTTGAGAGATCTTTGCATCTCTCCTCTTCGGTCTTGCCTCCCCCGTTAGTGAGAAAAATGTAGGGTCTGTGGTGGTTCAAGGTCAGCGCGTTGTACGGAGGAATGAAGTGGGAAACGGCCATGATGGGTTGAGGTGGAACCATAATAGGGAGGAGAGGGAATCACGTCATCGAAAGCTCGTTTATGGAGTGCAACGACCTCGAGAGCGACAGTGATGGTGCCGTAAAAGGGATTTGGAGAGACATGAGACCAAACGTACATCTGAATGCCGTACTCATTCTCGCCATTCAACACCTTCATAGCCTCCACTGCTTCTGGGATGGCTCTGCCGCCTCGGATAAGCACGCCGTCAATGTCAAAGGCGAAAGCAAAACTATCCGCGACAGGTGCGTCAATGGTCGGGGTGACGGGAGAGAGTGCGCCGGCAGGGCTGCCGAGGGCCGACGATCCGGCAGAGCCACCGGCGGAGCCATCGAGGGACGAGTCGGGCGTACTCAACGCCAGGTTGTCCAGTTCTTTTCGGGCGGCGGCGATGCCCTGGATGAAGCTGCCAGTAGAGGATGCTCGGTGATTGGGAGCCATTTTAGAAGCGGCAAGTATTCACGACGGTGATATGACGACAGCGATGTGATGGTTTAGTGGAGCGAACGAGAAGAAGCGACAGGCAGATATTGTAGTTCTTCCTCTCTGCTGATAGGATTCGGTGCCAGATATTGGAAGTGGGATGAGTTTAAAAATGATAAGTTGCCTTTCATTGCCAAAGGATGGGGGGGCCCGACCGGTTATATAGTCGAATGTTCAAAGCATCTTGACTTGACGCTGACGTCTGCTTTTCTTTGCGTCCTATCTTTGTCACACGTTTGGACCACGGCATCCTGGAGTATCAGTATCATTTACTCCGTCCGTCCCAAAAGGGTGCACGTCTCCGCAAAAACCAGGCAAACGCGGGTCCTTGGGCAAGCGATACCTGGAGGATGATGAGTTTCTTGAGTCGTGCATGGCTCGTGGATACGTGGAGGCGAAGCAACTGGAGAAGTTTTTCTGGATCCAAGGCGTCGTGCGGCTCCACCAGGCCAGACACACGTACAGGGAGTCTACTTGGTGAGAATTCTGACGCTGACAAGATGAAGTAGGTTCGAGGTCAAGTAGAGTATGGGTCGATGGCGATGTAGTCACTAATATCCAGGGGGTATCCTGTATCTTTCAAACGCAGGTACGTGTACCAAGTATCCGTAGTCCTCATTTCTTTCATCGTGTGCCTGCAGCCATTACTTGTACGTACCTACGCAGGCTCATGCCTACTTAAGGGAACCATATAATTGGGGTTTCCTTTCTCGGACTAGAATTATGCTGCTGCAAAGGAAGGGTAAACTGAAGACAGTGGTCGTCTCTACTGGTATTCGTATATTTTACAGCTGTGCTTTCACTCGTCCAAAGGCCCTGCTTGTTGACACTCAGCAGGCCATGCATGCATGGTCTTGACCAAAAGGGCCAAGCGGGATTCTGTAGTGGCAGGCACGTCACAGCCTCCGAGCACGGTGATGAGGCTCCGCCTGTGCCTCAAGGTAGGTTAGCCATAATTGGGCCAGGTAAAGATGATGGTGAGCCCAAAATCACATCACACATCACATCACGGCGCGCACGCTTGCATGGCCGTCTTCAGGTAGGGAAAGCAGAGGTAATCAGCGGCAGAAATAGGAATCCTGGTACACGTACACGTATGCCCCGACCGCAACGGAAAAACTGACCACACTAAATGTTAGACAATGCAATGCCAAACAAGGCCCGTGGAGAGGCTCGAGAGATAAAGTCGTATTAGTGTAACGGTGAGTGTGAAAGTTGGTGTGAGCCGTGAATGATTCCGGGTATTACGACGGAGGCATTTTGGTATCACGCCTTTTTGTATATAAACGTACTGGTGTATTCTTAAGTTTAGCTGATAGCTGTAGTGATACTACTAAATAATTCTAGATTGGAAATAACTAGTAGAAAATTAATGAAAATTCCGAGGAACTTTAGAAAGAAAGATTAATTAAGAGAATATTAATAAAGTAGAATTATGTATAGAAAGTAAATCTATTTCAAAGTAGAATTTGAAAGTAGTATTAGTATAGAGTAAAAATATTATTAATAAGACTTATGAAACTTATAAAATTATTAAATTACTTCTATTATTTATTTAAGACTATTGATTTGAAGAGTAGTTAATAGCTTATTTTCTATTATGATTATTAGTAGATATATTACTTTTTAAAGTACAACTTTAGCCTTCTTAACCCCTTAGTAATAACTATAGTCAGCTTCTAATTAATTTAAGGCTAAATTCTTTATAGCTATAGTTAGTATTTTTATTCTATATTAATCTTTTATATATGATAGATAACTAATAGTTTTTTTAAAGTAACTTGAAACTTTTATACTTTTATATTCTAATAGCTATATATAGTTGAAATAGCTTAAAATATCTAATTACTACTAATTATAGGTATTTTATTTATATATTAATAATAACTTTAATAATAATAGTTTTAATATCTTTTAAGCTAAGTTTAATTTATGTCTAAGATAAAACTTTAGATTATCAACATGGGAAAGACTAACAGCTTACTTTCTATTACAACTGTTAGTAGAAACATTACCTTCTAAAGTATAATTTAAACTCTTATATCCCTCTACTAAATATTATAACTAGTCTCTAGTTAATCTAAAACTAAGCTTTTTATTATTATAGTAATTAGTATACTTATTTTACGTTGATATTTTTAATAATAAATAGCTAATAATGGTTTTTATAATAGTTTTATACTCTTATACCCTTATAACTTTATACTTTTACATTTTTATATAATTATACCCCTTATAGTTATATATAAATCAAATATCTTGAAATATTTTATTAATATTAACTATAGATACTCTATTCGAATATTCATTATAACTTTAATATATATAACTTTAATATTCTTATTATAAGCTAAACTTTACTTATTTTTAAAATAAAACTCTATACTACTGATATCAAACCTCTCTATTACTAATGTAAGTTAATTCATAATTTCTATATAAATATAATAGGATTTAGTTTATTCTTATTAGTTAATAATCTTAATATATTAAACATAGCTTATATATAAGTAATATTTATATAAATGTAAGTATTTCTAGTATAGTTTTATAATCTTTAAAACCTTTCTAATTATATTATTATAATCCTCTAAGATTTCTAATAACTAGTATTATAGTAATATACTAATGTTGAAATATTATCTATTTAATACTTAGTTCCTAAGGTTTCTAGCTTAATATAATAATTTATAAAGTAATTAGATAGTTGTTTTTTTTTAAATATTTATAAAGTATTTATTGATTATAGCTTTTAAGATAATTGGTTTAAAATTTAACTTAATAAACGTATAGTTTTAGTTATGGAAACTATAAGTAAATATTACCATACTAATCTTATACTTCCTTTTTATGAGAACTATAAAGATTTTAAAAGGCTTTCAAATTTATTATAAAAGATATAAAAAAATAATAAGTTATAGAATATTTAATTCTTAAAAATACTTTATTTTATCCTATTTTAAGAAAGTTGAGAAATATTCTTAATCTCATGATTTTAGTAGTTACTTTTAACTATGTATATTAAACTTTAGTTTTAATAACGTTTTTATTATATAGATTATTATTATGAACTCTTCTATTACTATAAGACTAAATATTAAAACTAGAAGTATAATTATCTATAGTAATAAGTAATTTTATGATTATTTTACCTAGTTATAAACTAGTTTTAGTATAAATATTATTATTAAGTAAAATTTATAGGTAAATCTAAATATAAAGTAAAAAGCTTAGAAATCATTCTGAATCTAGAGTAAAAGTTATTAAATATATTATTAATATTAATACTTTACTACTAATATAAGCTGATTTGTAATTTCTATATTGGTATAAGAAGATTCAGTCTATTCTTATTAATAGATAATTTTAATATATTAAATATTTAGTTATTTTTACTCCGTATTCAGAATAGTATCGAAGCTCTTTACTTTATATATAGATTTAACTATAAATCTTACTTGATAATAGTATTTATACTAATACTAGTTTATAATTAGTAATAATAGTAAATAAATTACTTATTATTATAAATAGTTATACCCTTAGTTCTAATATTTAATCCTATAGTAGTAGAAGACCTTATAGTAATAATTGGAGAAAGCCTTATTAAGATTGAAGCTTAATATATATAGCTAAAAGTAACTACTAAAGTTATAAAATTAAGAATGTGTTTAATTTTGTAAAGATAGAATAAAATAGAATATTAAGAATCAGGTATTTAATAACCTATTATTCTTCAATATCTATATTTTTATAATAGATTTGAAATCTTTTTGAAATCTATATAGCTACTTATAAGAGGATAGATATAAGATAAGTATAGTAATATTTACCTATAATTCTTATAATTAAAGCTATTAGTTTATTGAATTAGACTTTAATAAAATTATCCTAATAGCTATGTTTAATGGGTAGCTTATAGATATTTAAATAATAATTATCTAGCTACTTTATAAATTATTATATTAATCTAAGAATTTCAGAAACTAAGTATTGATTAGATAATATTTTAATATTAGTATATTATTATAATATTAATTACTAGATATTTTAGAATATTATAATAATATAATTATAAGGGTTTTAAAAGTTATTTAATTATATTAGGAATATCTATATTTATATAAATATTATTTCTATATTAACTATACTTAATATATTAAGATTATTAATTAATAAGAGTAGGTTGAATCCTATTATATTTATATAGAGATTATAAGTTAATTTATATTAATAGTAGAGACCTTTTATATTAATAGTATAAAGTCTTATCTTAGGGGTAAGTAGGATTTAGTAAGGATATTAAAGCTATAGATATTAAGGTTATAAAAATATTTAAATAGAATACCTATAGTTAGTAGTAATTGAATATTTCGAGATATTTGAATTATATATAGCTATTAAAGTATAAGGGTAAGAAGGTATAAGGATATAAGGTTATTATAGAAGAAGTTATTAGTTATTTATTATTGATAAGGAAGTTAATATAAGACGGATATATTAACTATAATTATAAGGGGTTTAGCCTTGGATTAATTAGAAGTTAGCTGTAGTAGTTAGTAGGGAGGTAAGAAGGCTAAAGTTATACTTTAGGAAGTAATATATCTACTAATAGTTATAGTAAAAAGCGAACTATTAGTCCTTGTTAATATATTAAATATAGCTAATATACATATAATATTCATATAAATATAGATACTTCTAATACTACTAAATAATCCTTAGAATCTCTATAATTATATAATTATAATATTTTAAAATATCTAATAGGAGGGGCTAATAGTTCGCTTTCTACTGTAACTATTAGTAGATATATTGCCCCTTGAAGTACAACTTCAACCCTCCTACCCCCCTGCTAACTACAACAACTAGCTTCTAATTAATTTAAAATTAAACTTCTTATAACTATAGCTAGTATACCTACCCTATATCAACTTCTTTAATAATAAATAACTAATAACTCCTTCTATAATAACCATATATCCTTATATCCTTATACTTTTATAATTATTAATATATAACTTAAATATCTTAAGATATTTAATTACTACTAACTATAGGTATTTTACTCATATATTTATTACAATTTTAATATCTATAATTTTAATATTTCTACTAAATCTTACGTACTCTTAAGATGAGACTTTATATTATTAATATAAAAGTTTTCTACTATTAATATAAGCTAACTTATAATTTCTATATAAGTATAATAGGATTCAGCTTGCTCTTATTAGTAAACAATCTTAATATATTAAATATAACTAATATATAAATAATATT
>QAPF01001122.1:0-12938 GCA_004367935.1 Colletotrichum sidae | reverse complement strand
TAGTATTTCTATATAAATAACTTTATTAAGTATTATATATATAAAAATATTAACTATATTATATTAGAATAACTTAAGATTAAAATAGTTAGTAATTACTATAAGAATTTGAAATAATATACCTATTAGAATAACTATATAGGTCTTACAGTTATCTCACAACTATTAATCTCTATAGATAATTAGTCAAATCTTAATTTTTAGGAAGTACTTATATTTATTAAACTTATAAGTATAAACTTAGTAGTACTTTAAAACTTTTAAATTTCTTATAAAGACTTTACTAATTTTACTTTAGAAATATAATTTAATATAATTCTTAAGATAAGCCTATTTAGCTATTATTATAGCTTTAATATATAAATAAGTAAGTACTACTAAATAAGATATAAGTAATAATAATAGCTTCTACTATAAGACTTTTAAAATAAGAACTTTTATTCCCTTATATTTTAAATATTTTCTAATATCTAATTCGCCTTATAGCTAAAGTTTATTATTAGAAGTTATAATATTTATATCTTAAAGTCCTTAAGAAGGTTAAACCCTTAAGACCCCCTCTAGTTAACTATTTATACTACTCTATAACTATAAGTAGGAATATCTTAAAATATCTTAAAATAACTAAAAAATACTAGCTAAAAAAGTAACTTTAAATAAAGATCTCCTAGTAATTCTAATATAATACTTTATCTATTTTTTATACTTAACTCTCTCTAAAAGTACCTAAATTTCCCGCTTTTTTATAGTCTTATCTATATAAATAAGATTATAGAAAAATACGGTAGGTAACTCTAGAAGGGTTATTAATATAAACTTTACGGTTTCAAATAGTATTCTATAAGATTTTAAAATAGTTACTATATAGATATAAGACTTCAAATTATTATAACTACTTCTTATTTTAATTCAAATTACCTTATTAAACCTTTTACTAAAATTTAAATAAGTAATTAAGTTAACTTTAAATAATTCTACTATAATTATTTATTCTTATAACTAGTAAGCAACTTTATTAGAATCAAACTATTTAAAATTATCTTATAGAGAAATTAAATCCCTATTAAAGAAAAAACTTTTATTAAAAGAAATATCATAAATTATTATAACTTTATTTTAAATTAGATTCTATACCTAATATTAATTAGTTAAAATATAGCTAACTAAAAAGCTAATAGAAATATATCTCTTAAGGTATACTAAATAGTTATACTTAAGTTTTATATCTATAGTAAGAATAAAGTATTTATAACTATAAGTATAAAAGTAAGCTAAGTCTAGCCTTATAGTATTATCCCTTTAAGTAGTTTTATAAAACTTCTAATATAATATTTACTAGCTTAAAAAGTATATCAGTATTTAGTTATAAAGAAATATTACTACCTATAAGATCTTAGATTAGAATTCATAAAGTAGTTTACTCTTATATTTTATAGCTCTTATATATACCTTAATAACTATTCTAACATGCTTAGTACTTCTATTTTAGCCCTAAATATATAAAATAGATAGTTTGAAATATATACCTTATAAGGTTAGATTGTATTTCAGACTCTTATACTTAGAGACCTCATTATTATATTTAAAAACCTTAATATTAATACTATATTAATATTTAAGGAATGCAATAAAACTCTTAAACACTCCTATAATAATAACTCTAATATAATTAATAAGATAAAAATCCTAAGAGTAATTAGTAACTCTATCTATAAATATTAAAACTAAGGTATAACTACTATAGTCTTAGTAATAGGGGTAGAAGTTGAAAATAATATATTCCCTAGAAGTAATATATAAAGTATTCTTATATTTTATATAGTAGATTTTTTATTTTGCCTTATTAATACTATAAGCCTTATACGCCCCCTAAATAAATTGATACTTATTACGTTTCGAGTAGCTATTAGTAATATAAATACCTTACATAGTTAAGATAAAATAGTTAAAAAGCTCTCTATTAAAATACTCTAGCTACTAATACTAAAGCTATTTATTACTTTTCAGAAGTCTTCAAATAGTATTTATAGTATAGTATTAGTAGTAGTAATATCTAAGAAAAAGCTTATATTATACTAATTATACTACTAATATAGTTAATATCTTATGAGATATATAGTATTTAAAGACTTACTAGCTATGTTGAATACTAATAGCTATAATTTCAAAATAATTATTTCTTTATAATTAAAATAAGTAATTTAACCTAATATCCTACTAGTAGCCTCATTTTTATAACTACTAAAAAAAACGAAATTTATAATTAGAGTAATATAGAAAGTAATATTATATAAATATAATTTAACTTTTTTACTTTTACTAATTATAATAAAGATCTCAGTATCTCTATAACTTTTAATAGGTATAAACTTTATATTATACTAAATATAATTTCCTATGAGAACTTTTTAAAGAATTATAAATTACTCTATATTTCAAAAAATATAAATTAAGGCGCCTAAATTAAAGATAAATAAGTCTTAGAGAAAGTATTATTAAAGTCTCTCTTTATAATACGCTTACTATATAGTATTATAGCTACTTTAACTAGAAGGCTAGCTATATAGTTATCATTATTTAAAAGTCTAAATCCTTCTTAAGAAGTCTAGATTTAAAACTAGTAACTATTTAATCTTCTCTTTAGTTAAAGTATTTAATACTTAGCTTTTATAAGTTAACTAAGGCTATCTATAGTAATAATATACTAAAGTATAGCTTAACCTATACTTTAAAAAGTATAGGGGTTTATCTAAGCCCTAGAAGTATTTCTTATTACTTTAAGAGTTTAAAATAATAGTTAGAATTTCTATAGTAGTATTAAAAGTACTATAGCCAATCTTACTATATAAGAAAGCCTTAGGGAGATACTAGATTACTTCTATAATAGCTAAAATAACTTTATCTAGAAGTATAAAGTCTAAATAACTTCAAATTATAGGTATATAACCCTACGCATAAGACTTAATTAGTAAGAAAACTAGTAAAATTATAAGGTTGTAAACTTAAAATATTCTAGTAATAAAAAGAATATAGTTAACTACTTCAGTCTTATATATAACGTCTTATTACTTTTAAAATTATATTTTAATTATTATTTTTATAGTTAGACACTTAAGTCTAGGGGACTAAAGTATTTTATAGTATATTAAAATAGTATTTTAGAAATATAAATTATTTATAATACTAAAGTAATTATAGAAATTAGTAGCTTATATTACTATATCCTCCTCTATATAGTAATACTAATACTAGAATACCTTACTTATATACTTAAAGATCTAAGTCGTTATATAAGTTTAATTTGACTACTTATATTAGTATTCTTAAGTTTTCAAAATATAGAAATTATAAAAAGCTATATAGATTTTTAGACTTTTTTCTATAAGGTTTATAATATCCTTTATATAAACCTCTTTAATAGTATCTATAGGGAATTATTAATCCTCTTTATAACCCACCCCTATAGGAGTAGAACCCTTAAGAATACCTAATTTAAACATTTTAACAACTTATTAATACTTCTTAGTTTTTAGAAAGTTACTTAAGAGTAGCTTTTAAAGAAGTTCTAAAAGGAAACTTTAATAAGTAGTTATTTTAAAGTTAAAGTAGTTTTATAAGTTATAAGCTTTAGCCTCTACTTAAAAAGCGTTATATTAAGTTAGCTATTAATTAGCTTTCTTAAAAACTAAAAAAGGGGTATTTTAATAGACATCTTGATATTTAAGATATATTAAATCATTATAATATATATATTTAGCCTAGTAGCTCTTTAGTATTATGAGATTCTTAATTGTTATATATAATTAGGGGGTAAAATCTGTTGTGTATTGTGTGTAACTAAATGTGGCCACACGCGCCACGCGAGGTTCCATTTCGAGCGGTTTAAGTGGGGCGAGGCCCGTGGAGACGGCGCTGGCGCCCGAGGTATAGCCGGTGCAAACTCTGCCTCTCGAGCGCGTTATTCCTGACAGTTTGTAGCCTCTGTTACACCAGCTGCCACACTCCGCACCTCCGCTCAAGTTTCTACGTCTGTGTTTGGTCCTACTTACCTACCGTTCGCACGCCCTTATCACGCCCGATTTCCCTGGTCCAAAGGTCAATCGAGAATTATGCTGAGGACATGGATCAATCGGGCCACCTTATCTCCTCAAGACAAAAGCTTGTCTTGGATCTACCTCCTAGCTGCATAGAATTTTGTGCCTCTCATCCGGCGTATTTCGTTGTCGGTACTTATGACCTAGTCACGGACAACCGAACAGCAACAACCACGGTGTCGAATGATTCGACAAGGAGCGATAGGCGGCAGGAACGTAATGGCAGTCTCGTTATCTTCCACCTTGTGAACGACGAAATGTAAGTGTTCAAACACTCAATGCCACTGTTCCTGTCTTATTCCGTAGGCGTCATGTGCAGACCTTGCATCTTCCTTCGGCGATCTTAGACGCTCACTTCTGCCCCACGCCTAACTATCAAGAAATACTAGCAGTGGTCTCCAGTACGGCTACGCTGGCTATCTTCCGACTAGACCCAACCGCCAACCCCTCAAAACCGCTCACACACTTGGCTACCAGCACTATTCCCGGAGTATCCGAAGGATCCTTGTTTCTATCGGGCATCTGGAGTCCCAGTGATCCCACCCTCATGGCCATCACAACGTCGGCAGGCGAAGTGTACGTCGTACAACTTGACCGTACTTGGAAAATCAGCACTGGCTGTTACACGTCCATCATCACGCATTCTCTGGAGGCTTGGACTGTAGCCTTTTCCCCCCAAATCGCGGCAGGGGTTCGGCCAGGAAGCGATCCCTGTGTAATTTATTCTGGCGGAGACGATTCGACTCTAAGATATACGTCATGCGCAAAGACGGGCACTAGGGACATTGACGGAGAGCGCGAGGCAATTTTCATTTCGCGGTTCTCTCCTTTAAAGATCGAACGTCATCATGCCGGTGTAACGGCCATTCTCCCGGCCCCATTTCAGCTGGCGAACGGTTCTAGCATCGTCGTTACCGGGAGTTACGACGACTGCATACGCGCCTTTGCTATCCATGCACCGCATGAGACACACGGCCTTCGCAAATACCATTGCCTAGCAGAGCAGGCCCTAGGAGGTGGTGTCTGGAGACTTAAGCTTGTCAAGGCAGACTGCGTCGATGCCTGGTGCCGTCTGTTCATACTGGCGTCATGCATGCATGCTGGCGTAAGGATTGTTGAACTCAGTGGTTCATTGGATGGCACAGACTGGAGATTCAGCATTCTAGCTCGGTTTGAAGAGCACAGGAGCATGAATTATAGTAGCGATATTGTGCCGATGGTGCATGCAAGTGGTAGTCAACCGCTTTTCGTATCTACTAGTTTTTATGACAAGCTCTTATGTTTATGGGGCTTCAATATAAGCTAATATTACACTTTTGTATTTATCAGAGAAGTATTCTGGCTTAATTTCTAAATTGAATAATAATTAGAATTATAGAAATGTGAAAGTTAATAATACTATTTATAGATAAAAAATATATTATTAATATTATTAATAAATCTATGTCCAATCTTAAAAATATTCTTATTAATAAACTATTAAATTTACAAATTTCTTTATAGGAATAGTTTTAATAGGTATAACTAGTAAGTGTTATATAAACGCAGAATTTCAATCTATTTTCCTATTTAATTCTTAATTTAATCAAATTTCTATTATATAAGAAGATGGTTGAAAGGAAAATGAAAAGAAAAAGCTAAATCGATATATATATAACTCTGTAAATTAATATTCAATTTAGTTGGTTTTATTCTTTATTAATAGTAATATTCTAGTTTTTAAGTTAATTTATAGTTTCAACTACAATTTTTACCTTCTATATATATAATATTAATAGTAACTTATAAATAATTATTAAAATATCAGGCTATAGGTATTCGTCTTATAGTAGTAATCAACTAACTATTGAATATTCAGTAGAATATTCTATCTCATTCTTTTGTAAGATACTTACTAGTAATTAACACTAGTATTTATAATTACTAATATAAGCCTATATTACTAAGATATTATAATAATTACTACTTAGAATATTTTAAAACTAAGTATAATATTATAAAAGAAAGCTTTTATATTTTTTAAATATATAATTAGATTGACTAATTATAATAGTATTTTATTACAAATAGCTATTTCTTATTCTTTAATATTATATCTTCTTTCCTTAAGAATAACTAAAATAAATACTTTTAATATAAAATAATACTTTACTAGATATAAGTCACCTATTTACCGATTCTTTAATAAATTATAAGCCCAGGGTTTTACTTTTTATATCATTCTATGAAATCTTAAGATCCTCTTTATTAAATTAAATAAAGCTTAATAACTAAATTATGTAGAACATCTCAAAAGATTTGAACTATTTTTCTCAGCTAATATAAGATTGAATATAGTAATATTATATATATTTATCTATCCCAACCTTTCTTTCAACTTACTAATAATTTAAGAATTACTATTTTAATATTATCCCATCTCTTTAATAAAATGCTTACTTAACTTATTCAAATTATTATTTTAAAAATAAAAAATAAATCTTCTATTAATAATACTATTTAGCTATTGAATCATATTTTAATCTTACTTTTTAGTTTAACTCTTAGCTATTTTTAGAAACCTTTGACTAAAAATATTTTATATTTATAACTATGATTAATATTCTTAGGATTATTGTAAGTCATTAAATACCTAAAAAACGGAGGCTTATAAATATTGAAAATGAGTCGATTTAATTCTACTCCTTAAAGCTCTATTTTAAGTTTTAAAGATCATTGAATGTTTTTAAAAATACAGAGGCCTATAAGGCTATAATTAAAGAATAAAAAGTTCAGACCCTAGTATTTATATGCCAAAATATTGTTATAAAGCCTTTAAACTTTATTTTTAACTCATAAGACTCCTATATGATTATAATTATTTCAAGAGCTAGTTATAAAAGTATTAGTCTTATATTAAAGCAATAATTATATCTCAAACTTCACAGTATAAACTTTAAAGATCATAATTCTCTAATTAAACTTATTAATACTTCTGAAAGCTATTTATCTAAATTAATTATTATAAATATTAATATAGCTAATATTAACTGAAAAGCTAATTCTATAGTAGCTTTGTAGTACTCTTACCCTATATAGTTGGAGTATTATGGGGTTTAATTTAAGACTACAAAAGCCTCCTGTTTTACAGGTTCTTATAATTAATATTTCAGATAAAGATTATAGGGAATTTAAAATTCTTATATAGAATTGCTTTATTAAAAAGTCTTTTAGAAGGTCTATTATACTTAATCCTTCTGAAGGATTTAAAAGATTTAAAACTAAATTTAAAAGTCTTATTTGTAATACTAAGAAATATACTGAAGAAATAAAATCCTACTAACAGATTTATTTAAAAGATTTAAAACCTTCTAATGAATAATAGAAGCCTACTTCTAAGGCTTTTATAATCTCTATAGCTTTAGTTATATTGATTAAAATAAAGCTAAAGGGCTTTATATATAAGGTTTTTACAATACCTATAAATACTATTTATCAGGAAGATTTACTTATAAATACTAAAAAGCTTTTTATAAAGCCTAAAGATATAATACTTCAGCCTAATAAAAATTACTAACTTTATAATATAGATTCTAATATTTATATAACTAATAACCCTTGGTTTTTTACTAAGATAGACACTTTATGGAATCTGGCCCCTATATTTATAAGTAGGAATCCTATAAATCCCTTTAGTATAAATATTATAAAAGTACCTATTTGTTATAAGGATTCTATAAATCCGATAAAATTAACTAAGATTTTTTATGTTCTAGAGTTTTCAATTTATACTTTTTCTAACGTTTTATATTATAATAATGGTAGTTTTATTAGGGTTAATATTCTATGTTATACTAATAGTAACTCTTTTACAGCTCTAAATTTATATTGTCAATTCTATTAACTTATAATCACAAAAGAGCTTATAGTGCTTTTACCTACTAAAAACTACTATAATACTCAGCCTTTTTGATTTTCAAAAGATATAATATAAGTATTATATTTTCATTACAATCGGCTGAATTCATAGTTATTTCAAATATTCAGAAATGTATTATATAGTATAATTATCAATCAAATTAATTCTAGCTAGAATTTAAATAATAGTTTTACCATTGCATATACTTTGTTTTCTCGGGTAATTAGCTTTCCTTTAGGATATTTACTTATTATAACTAATTCCTTAGTATAAGAAGGAAATAGTTTAAAATAAATCCTTTATTGTATTATTTATACTTAATCATTAGTCTCTCTATTAACTACTATTATATTCTTTTCATATTCTATCAACTGTTATATATAAAAGCCTTTCTATTGTTCTATTTATCTCTTAAGTATTATTAATATTTAAAAGACTAAATTATAAGACTTATTGAGTAGTATATATATAAAGAAAAAGCCTGAAAGTTTAGTTCTAATAATACGTATTTAGGAGTTACTCATATAAACCCTAGGAAAATTGAATAGAGTTTAGGTAATGAAGTTAAATAAGTAAACTAAATATCATTCTAAAGTTTATGTAGAAAAAGTTTATTAAGAATACGTTTTATATAGTAAGAATAATTTAGTAATTTCATTTTCATAATCTTTATCTTTTAAGTATTGTAAATTAAGTGCTTAAAGATACTCTATATAAAATATCTTATTTCAAAGTATTACATATAGGTATTCTTAGACTTTATTTCTAAGAAACCTATTTTAAAGTAAATTTCAGAAAGTAATATATCAGAGATTCTAAGATAACATTTGAATTTCTTAAGTTACTTATAAGATAGTTTGAAACTAGCTTATATTGAAAGAATATATACTTAGACTCTCTAAACAACTACTTTGTAATAATAAATTAACTAATCAAGCTATATTTAAGAATATAATCGAGGTTTGAAGAATAAAACTTTGGTTTTATTTCGAAATAGAACCTTTGACATAATATCAATATAGAAACTTTCAATATAAGTAATATTATCTAATATTAAGTCTAGTATATCCTTCTTTTTTAAACTATTAAACATATTCCTAGTGATTTATTTATTGTTTCTACTTATAGGGAAACCAGCTAAATTATATTAAATAATATCTAATGTTTTCTTGAACTTCAAAAATTCTTTCTTATAAAAATTTATTGAATTTAAAATATAGATTAATTTATAGCTATTAAATATTATACTTACTAAAAGTCATTAAGTATTTTAAATAGTTAAGAAGATTTCTAGGGGGGTAAAGTTGATTTTTAGAAAGAATGAAGTTAATACTTATATATATTAAATTAGAAAAATGAAAACTACTACTACTAGACTTCCTACCTGAAGGAATATTTTTAATCTTTGAGATATTTAAAAGTTTCTTTTTAGTTTTGTTAATACATCTTTTGGAGTTTGGTTATTTTTGTACTACTAGTCTCTATGGGAGAATATATAATTCAAAGTTATTGACTTCATTTATAATTTTATTTTGAGTTGTAATTATGATCTATATATATAAGAATCTAATATATAAGCTTTTGATAATATACCTAATATACTTATCATTTTCTAGAAAATATAAGTAGCTTCTGAAATTAAATAGGTTTTTTAATTTAAGCTTAGATATTTTATCTTATTTCTTTATAGAAATAATTAAGA
Source organism: Colletotrichum sidae (assembly GCA_004367935.1). Lineage (NCBI taxonomy): Eukaryota > Fungi > Ascomycota > Sordariomycetes > Glomerellales > Glomerellaceae > Colletotrichum > Colletotrichum sidae. The sequence continues at coordinate 3,244 of QAPF01001122.1, read as the reverse complement.
TAAATAGTATTTTACTATAGTATTTCATTACACTTTTATTCATATAAAATAAAGTTAAGACGGTTTTTCTTTATTTAGCTAGATGACTAATTCTTAAGTTTAGAGTCATTCTCTTAATAGTGTTTTAATGTGAAATTATAGTTTAATTAGCTGAAATATATGAAATATATATTTACAATTACCTTTTAATAGTTAAAGTCTCCTAGTTAAAAAAAATAAAACACTATGTACTATATTATATTAGATTAGAAATATTTAAATCAGGTTTCTCTGGAATTCTCTTATATTTCATTCCAATCTATTATTATATTATTAAACTGTAATTATCTACGATAGTAGGTAATTTTATTACTATATTAACTAGTTATAAGCTAGTATTAGTACGAATACTATTTTCAGGTAAGACTTATAGTTAAATCTATATATAGGGTGAAGAGCTTAGATATTATTCTAGATGGAGAGCAAAAGGAACTAAATAATTAAGTTCTTTTAGAGTTTTATATATTTAGCCCCTTACCTAATACGTAGTTTTATATAATACCCAGTGAATAATTTCTATAATAGGAAGATACCTAGTTATATACTATAGCCTATATATATTTCTATAAGTAAATATAAATAAAAAGACTTAGTCGTATAACTATTAGTTTAGACTTAGTTTTAACCTAGAAGTTATATATATATAGGGGCTGAAAGGTATCAGAATAACTATTAGGAATGATATACTTAAGAGGTAGAATTTATACTAATTAGACTTTAGGTATTAGTACTATTTCTATAGACTTCGTCCTACTTAAACTATTGAAAGAAAAGTCTAATATAATATACTTAGCTATATTTAATTATATAGTATATTATATATTCAGCCTTCTACCTAATAGGTAGCTTTATATAACGCTTAGTATAAAATCCTTTTAAAAAAGAAAACCTAGTAATATACTATAACTTATATATATTTCTATAAGTAAATATAGTAAAAAGGACCTTGTAGTATAGTATTTGGTTTAGACTTAGCTTTAACCTAGAAATCGGCGTAGGTTGTATTATAGTTTTTATAAAGCGGTATTTATAATATTAACTCATACTAGCTAGCTACTAGTAACGCTACTAGCGCATCTTGATAATACTAGCCTTATAGATAAAAGAGAGCGATAGACTATAGACTAGCTCTTTCTATAATACTACTACTACTAAGAATAATAATAATAATAATAATAATAAGAATACTATTACTATACTTAACCCTTATAACCTCAATATAAATATCAATCTTATTAAGACTATTAATAACTATAAAGACTATAGTTAATTTTATAAAGACTTAAATAAAGTAGTATTATATAAAAACAACTTTACTACCCTCCTTAGTCTTCTTAAAATAACTAAAGCTAAATTTAATTTTGAAATATTACTAGTAGACAAAGCTATTAGTATAGCTAAGAAATATAATATCAAAAGAATAAAAAAGAGTTTAATATTTAAAAAGAGGGTATTTAGTAATAACTCTGAATATTTTAGATATATATTAGAAGTAGCTTATTAAATACCACTTTATCTTACTAAAAAGGTATATATATTAAAATCTATAATTTGTAGTTATTAACTAATAGTTAGGAAGGCTTAAAAGAGTATTATTAAGTAAGATAACTTAAAGTTAGACATATCATGTTACATACTATTAATATAATATTATTATATAATATTTGAAGACTTAAAGTAATTATAGCTGTAGTAGTAAGTATAGACTAGGTTAAAGTAGAAGTCCTAACTAGGTGCTGAATATTCTCTATATAAAGCGAAAAGCTTCCTATATTTAATTACATATAATATATACTAGATTTTACCTCCTAATTATATCTAATAATTAAGAGTCTTATAATACTAAAAACCTATTAAGTTAAAAGTATATATGATAATAGTTTAATATATTTTAAATATTTGAATATTTATTAAAAAAACGTTTCTTTTAGTTTTGAAAATAATTAATTAGTAACTTATTTAGTATAATACTCTTAGTTGCATTATACTATAGGGTATATAGTAACTATATGTATCACTATATATATAGTAATATACCTTCTACATCTTATTAGTAATAAGTATTGGATATCTAGTACTAGCTATAACTAATTATATAGTAATTAGTAAGTAACTACTATATTATAAATCTAGAGCCTTATATAATACTTTACATTATATAATATAAGAATAATCATAATAAATAACTAGACTACTTTTTTATACTTATATAGTAAGATTATATATAGTATATATTACTTTCTAGATAAATTAATACTAATTAGTAGTTGATCCTTCTATTACTACTATACTATAAATTAGTAAGGTTTATTATAGTAGAAGAAGTAATTATAAAACTTTATATCTAAGGTTTATATAAGATAAAAGATTATAAGATTTATTATTTAGATATTTCAGACTCTTTTCTTTAAAGATCTTACTAGAAGTTTTTAAATTATATATTAACTCCTTATAAATAGTTATTATTAAGATATTAATAATTATATTTAATTTAGTTTTAATATCAGATATTCCCTAGTAGTTATTATTAACAGGTTAATAATTATTCTTATTTTTTACTTATAGGAGTATATTTAATAAGTATAATAACCTTCTTTAAATTATTACTAGAATCTTAATATTAGAGATTTATAATATTTCTAATGTCAACTCCTTAAGAGACCTATATAACTTCTTAAAAATTCTTCCAATACTCCCCTCTTATTTTTAGAATAATATTTAAATCAACCCTTATAAATAAGATACTTATTCTAAGTATTCCTCTATTTATAATAATAATACCCTTAAGTATTCTTAGATTTATAAAGTTCTACTAATATTTCAACCTAATACTTTTCAACTAAATCTTTAATCTTAACTATAAGAATACTATAAGTCAGAATTCTATAAAAGTTTCTATTTATATAATTTATTAAATAGCTTTCTATATTTATATAAAACTCTATAGCTTAGAATTCTTTTAGATATTTAAAAGTAATCTTAAGGATTAACTTATAATAACTTAGTAACTTATTAATATCTTTATAATATATTATTTTAAAGACTACTTTATAGTATATAATATTAAAATTAATATAGATAATAACTAAATCTTAATAATATTATACTTATTATCTTAATAATAAGAATTTATCTTATAGACTTATAAGGAGTTTTAAGAGGGTTTAAAATACTATATTAGTCTTAAGAGTAATCTTAAGAAGTA